>CAJVQA010007346.1:0-13932 GCA_910591915.1 Cetraspora pellucida | reverse complement strand
CCGAATCGAAATCACTCGCCAAATCTACACGCCTCTTTCGACCGAAAGCCGTCCGAACGTTACACGAAGCCGACCTTTGATTAGCGACAGACTCGCCGAACTAGGACCTCTCAATATTTATAATGCTGTAAACTTATAATAATTGTAATGAGTTATAGCATAAAATCTTTATTAAATTAATGCATTAAAAAGCCAATAAAATTAAATTATAAATATTTATTAGGTTTAATAATCTATTCAAATACTTGGATTCTTTATATTAGAAAACTAAATTAACACAAATAAAATGAAATTGAGTAGTAATTATTTAGAAATTAATATTAATTTTATTACTTATTAATAAATTTTTTTATATATGTTGTGCCTCAGATGCATCCTTGCATCGGATGCAATCCGACACACATCAGATGCAATCCGACACACGTCAGATGCTGATTTTTAGGTGACGCACGTAGCCTGTTGATTGGTCATCTGAGATGTGTAAGTTGTAATCTGCTGCAAGTGATGCAAGATAAAAAAAAATAATCATAATAAATTTAAAAAATATAAAAACGAAAAATGAATAACCTTACCTTCTTTTTTTTTGTACTTGACTTTCATTTTTTTGTTGGTTAGCTTGGTTATTGTTTTCCACTAATATATTCAATGTTGCTTAATTCTCAGTGTCCACAAATAGCATTTTTGATGTTGGGTTTGTTCTTGGTGCTCACTAATCCCTTATATATTGGACATTGGGTTTGTTCTTGATGCATACTAATATCACTAATAATACTTAGACATTGGCTTGTTCTTTGGTGCCTAATACCTTGAACGTTGGATGTTGGTATTGTTCTTGGTGTCTACTAAATAGTACTTTGGATGTTGGGTTTGTTTTTTGGTGTTCACTAATACTTATACATTGGATGTTGGATTTGTTTTTAATAGTACTTGGATGTTGGGTTTATTCTTGATGCCTACTAATATCACTAATAATACTTGGATGTTAGCTTGTTCTTAGTGCCTAATACCTTGAACATTGGATGTTATGTTTGTTCTTAATGCTCACTAATAGTATTTTGGATGTTGAATTTGTTCTTGGTGCTCACTAATTATATATTAGATATTGGCTTTGTTCTTGGTATTACCAATACATTGGACATTGGCATTGTTCTTGGTACACACTAATATATTTGTTATTAGCTTAGTTGCCTTAGTTTCTTTGTCATTAGTTTTTTTTTTTTTGTACAAATTTTTTTTTTCATCACCTATAAAATGAAATATACATTTATTAGTAGAGATACTCTTGATCAAATCTTGGAGAATTATATCAATAATTTTCCAAAAACAAAGCAAGAGAAAATCTTAATTAATCTGAAATTTTTAAATAAAATAAAAAACATTTTACTAAACCCCAAAGATATCTATCTTACTTTATGACAAGAATACATGAAGTTAGATCAAAAAATATTTAGACTTGAAGAAATTATACTTGGAGATTATAGAATAATTATAAAAGTTACAAATAATTCTGTATTGATAATTAAAAGGTTTTATAAAGTTCTTTGTCATATTTATGTAAAATAATGCAGTATGATGATCAAAAGCAAATCTAGATATCAGTTCATAAAAAGTAAGATTTTGTAAAACAAGAGATTGTAGAAAAATTTGTAAATAATTGCATTGCATATGCAACCTAAAAACTAGTGTTCCATCTTTTAGTAGTGAAGTCAATCATAACAAAAATTTTTTTGTCTCATAGTCAAATAAGTTTTATATTTTTGAAGATTAAAATTAAATTTTTTGTTGATTTTTTTTTTCTACAGATGGATTTGATCTATCTAACTTACATTTCAAATGAAGAGTTCAAATATGTATGCCATGTAAGAGACTATTTAGTAGGTTCTTGTGGGCTAGAGCTCTAACATCCAAAAGACCAATTGAAGTTACAGCATATCTTTTTGATCTATTTCACATAATTGGATCACCTCTAACCCTATTACAGTCAGACAATAGGTAGAAATTTATAGTATAAGTAATTAAGAAATTAATTACACTATGGACATTGGTAAAAATTATTAATAGACATCCTAGGCATCTTTAGTTGTAAGGTTTAGTAGAATATGCTAATAGTATCTTGGAACAAAAGCTAGAAAAATAGCATGAAACAACTAGTAGAAATGACTAGTCATTCAGCTTAAGGTTGGCTATAGTATTATAAACAATTCATAATATAGGTTACATAAAAAAACCCTTATAAACTAGTTTATAGAAACAAGGCTTGTAGCAATTGCTCTCTGATCAATGAGCTTTATGTAAATAATATTTTTGATGAAGAGAAAATTCTAGATACAATGAAATTGAATTTCTGATAATAATATTAACTTGGATAATGATATAACTGGTATTAGAACATTTTATTTATTGCAAAACTATTTTTTTCAACTATTAATATATTTATTTATTTGTAGAGTTTTTGTCTAATATATTAGCTTAGTTCTATTACCCAATTATTATATTGGTTATTCTGTATCTTTATCTAAAAGCCTTATATTCTTATTCCAAAGTCCTGTTTTCTTACCTAAAAGCTCTGTATTATTGTCTAAAAGTCCCATGTTCTTATCTGATAACTATACTGGTTATTCAATATCTTTGTATAAAAATCTAGTGCTTTTATATAATGATAATATTAGTTATATTATGTTTTTACTTATAATTATGCTAATTACTTATTGTAATATTAAAATATGTCTAAAAAAAATTAGAAATCAAAAAAAAATAAAAAATAAAAAAAATACACTTAATAGATATAGTATAAAAGAAATAACTATAACTATTATGCATAGAGAAGAGGTACATAATAAATAATTATTTATATCATCTCTTAATAATAATGTTTTATTTAGTGTCTTCATCTAATAACTGTGATTTACTATTCTTATCTAAAAATCCAGTACCTTTATATTATGATAGTAAGTATATTGTGCTTTTATCTAATATTAATATTTATTATTTAGTAGTAGTCTAATAGCAATTTTATTATATAATGTCTTCGCCTAATAGTCATAATTTAGTGTCTTTGCCCAATAACTATGGTCTAGTGCTTTCATTCCAAAATGTAGTTTTTTTATATAATAATAATAGTAAATATATTATGCTTTTGCCTATATTAATATTTATTATTTAATATATAATTTAATAACAATTTTATTATCTAGTGTCTTTACTTAATAACTATAATTTAGTGTTTTCATCAGTACCTTTAAATAGTTGTAAGTATTTTTGTCTAAAATTATATTATTTATTATATTATCTTCTAACAATAATATTTTATTTAATGCTGTTATCTTAAAACCTGATATTTTTATATAATAATAATAGTAATTATTTTATGTATTTATCTAATAATTATATTAGTTATTCATTGTAAGACAGAATATTTCTAGAAAAAAAAATTAGAAATTAAAAAGAAAAAACAAAATAAAAAAGCATATATTATAGACATAGTATAAAAGGGACAACTATAACTATTATATATAGAGAAGGAGTGCATAATAAATAGTTATCTGTATTATCTCTTAATAATAACATTTTGTCTAGTGTCTTCACCCAATAATCATAGTTTGCCATCTTTACCTAAAAATCCAATGTCTTCAAATGATAATAGTAGGTATATTGTACTCTTACTGATATCTATATTAATTATTTAATATATAGTCTAATACTGTAGCAATTTTATTATTTAGTTTCTTCATCCAATAACTATAAACTAGCATTTTCATCCCAAAATATGGTGCCTTTGTATGATAATAATAGTAGGTATACTGTGCTATTGCCTATTAATATTTATTATTTAATATATAGTCTAATAGCAATTTTATTATCTAGTGTTTTTATCTAATAAGCATAATCTAGTGTCTTTGCCCCAAAACTTATTACTTTTAAATAATAATAATAATTGTAGGTATATTGTATTTTTGTATAAGAAATTTTTTTTTTTAATCTTAAGCAGTTATGCTAGTATTTTATTAAGATTCTTGAAACTATTTACATTTATAATTACATAGAATTTCTGATACTTAAGTCTAGCATCACTTGGCCACCCTATTGGTACCTAAGTGCAACCTGCTGCACTATCTTAGTTAGAAATAAACTGCTTGTCTAACTACTTAAAACTATACCAGAAGGGTCTTTTCTCCTTCATGACAAGCATATTAATTGTTTTTCAAGCTTCTTTCTTTATTCAATTCATTCTTTCTAATTTTCTCTCCTTTTCTTCTTCTTTTACTGTCTTATTCTTCTTTGTTCTTTTCTCTGATCTTTTTCTAGTTCAAGCACCTTTTTTCATTTTGCTTGTTATATTAACCTTCATTTTTCATTCTTGTACTTTTTTACAATGGACTCTTTATACTTGGTTATAAAATATGTTCTACACTGTTCTTGTTACTATATCCATGCATTTTTGTGTTGCCTGTCTATTTAGAATTTGACTGATCCTTTTTCCAACTTCATTCATTATTAACCCTTTTACTAAAGCTGCTCTATTAGTAATTTCTTCTGCTTCTGTTTTCTTAAATAATGCCTCATATAGCAAAAGAGGCAGAATTCTAACTTTTTCATTTTCTTTAAGACTATTTTATGCTGCTAACATTGCTACTTTTTGAATTCTCTTCTACAAGCTTTTTTGTCTGATGAACTTGCTAGGTATGCTTGGGTTTTCTTTTCACCTCTTTGGCATACTTGGCAATCAATCATTGTATATATTTTTGGTCTTCTTCTATTTAGTTCTTCTTGCATTGATAGGCTGTCCATTATGCATTTAATCACTATAGCTCTTCTTGTACTAAGTTTTCTCATTATGCAATTTACATCTTTTGTTCTATTCATTTCTTTCCAAAAGCTTGACCAATCATATTGAGTGTTCTCAGTTTCTAGCTCAAGTGCTCAAATTGGGTTTGTTTCTCTCCAACTAGCTCTGATTTTGGCATTTATGACTATTTTATAAAGAAGTCTTGTTGGTATATTAACTTTCCTGTTTTCCTATTTTAAGTAGTACTCTATCTTGTTACATTTGATTTTCTTTATAACTATTGTTCTTTCACATATTGCTCCTTTCTTTGCAAGTAAATTTGCTCTGTCATTCCATTTATTATTGTATGACTTTTAACCTTAACTAATTCTATTTTATTGTTCTTGCTTTTGAGTAGACTTACAATATTTATTATCCACATCATATTTTTCTTTTAGAACTTTGTCATCTCCTATTACTTGAATTGCTCTATTAATGTGCCTTAATGCTGCAAAGCTATCTGTATACACTTCTATACACTTTCTCTCTGATATAGTTAAAATTGCTAACTATATTGCTGCTAATTCTGCTGTTATTGCTAAGGGCCAACCTTTGAGTTTCAGTATTATTTCTTCTTCTGACCAGTTTTCTTTATCACTAACCTGCACCCAACCAATACCCATTTTTGCTATACTATCTTTTTCTTCCCTTTTATATAATACTCTATTTGTATAAAGGGTGTATTTGTCTTTGTTTCTTCTTTTGTTTCTCAATAGGGCTTCTATTATAATATCTTCAACTTTACTATCAAATGCTTGTTTCTTGATTAATTCTGTTTCTAATTCTTCTACTTGTTTAAGTTTGATTAGCCTTCTTTCTTCTTTTTTCTATTCTTCTATTGTTTTATTTTCTAGCATTTGTTCTAATGTTGTGTTAATCTTGTTACTGCCTTTCTTTACTAATGTTTTTGGAACTGCCTTTAAGTTATTATTCCATCTTATCCACTTTTCACAATTGTCTATTACTTGTTCTGTTCTGTTCTCACATCCTTTGCATTTACTTATCTTAGTATATGTCTTGCCTTCTACTTTTTGTAATAACCAATGCTCTGCTAAGATCTTTTTCTTTTTCTTCTTTGATATCTTACTAAATTGTAAATTATGTTTTGGTCTATATACAATCCACTCTTTCTTCCTTCTGTCTTCAGATATCTTTGTCTAGTTGATCATTAGGGCCTGTGTATTGTGATCTCTAATCTTGTATTAGTTGTGTATTTCTCTACTTATCTGTGTCACTAACATCTTTCCTTCTATTTCGCTGAACCATTTGGCTTTTTTTCCTTTACATAACAGTTTTAGAAGACTTTTAAGCTGTCTCTATATAATTAAGTTCTCCTCTTTCATGTCCACAAGTTGGTTCAGATAAATTAGTCCCCATTCATTTATTGTACTACTACTTGCTGTCCATAATTTAACCCTAACTGAGTCTTTTATGCTTGTTCTATAACTGTGTACTCTCCATAGGTAATCTTTTGCTTTAAAATTAATTCCTATTTTTCTTGCTTTAACTATTGTTCGATAGGGTAAATTGTGTTTCCAATATATCATTTCTTCTGGTCTTCTTTCAGAGTCTCAGATGTCTTTTACTAAGCCTACTTTTTGATACCCTTAAGCTATTCTAAGTTTTGTTAGATTATCTAAATTGTCTTTTCTGTTAAGTCTTGCAAATAAACTACTTATTTGCTTTGTTGTTATCTCTTAACTTAGTGATTTACAATTACCCAAATCTTTGTACTTGATTATGTAGTTGTTTGTTGTTTTCATTATGTTGCACTTATGTTTTGCCAAACATATTATCAGCTGGTGGATTTTGTCAATCATCTTTTCTAATACTCTTGTTAACTGCAAAAGGTATCCTAATTTTGAAATTATTACTGTATTATTTATATATATGATCTGGCTCATTGTTATTTTTTTATATCTAAGATCTTTAACTGTTTGGTTAACTATTCTTTTTGCTTTTTTGCAGACTAGTAACTTTTTCATTTTACTGTTTAGCCAAATTCCTAATGATCTCACAATCTTGTTTTTAGGTTCTTCTATTATTCTACTCTGCCTGAATGTAATTTCTCTATCTTCTTTCTTTAGTTTAGAATTTATTACTATAAGCTTTAATTTTACTCTATTTATTTCAATATTATTCACTTTAAAGAACTCTTTTGCAATTTCAAGAATTTTTAGCAGTTGGCTTTGCTGTTTGTGATCCATGTAGTATCATCTGCATAGGCAATTACTGCTTGCCTATGTTTTGTAATACAATTACTGTCTGCATTTTTTAATGTTTTTTGCACTATTGTATAGCCTAGTAGTTTATCTTTTTGAATTCTTTTCAATAGTGGATCATAAAAGAGCTGCCAGACAAGTGGAGAAATTACTTTTCCTTGATCTATACTATCTCCTGCTGTTATTTCTTCTGTTAGGCCATAAGCTGTGATCACTTTAAGTTGATGTTTACAGAAGAGGTTGATAATATATTTAATTGTTCTTTGTGGTACTTTAACTCTTTTAAGCACCCACTTCAAACTTTTTAATAGGACTGAGTCAAATGCTTTGTTCATGTCTTGCAAAAGTATTTATATTTTTTTGTTTTTTTCTTGTACTTCTTCTATTATTATATTTAGCATATTGTGAGGATGGATTTAGATAGAATTTAGATAGAAATAATAAAAGGATAATAAAGTCTCTACAACTGTGAACTACTTACCTAACTCTAACAAAAGTGCAAGTATTGTCTTGTAACACCCTGTAACCATTGTTAAATCCATCCCTAACAGAACCTGTCTGCTCCAAGAATAAACTAAGCCTACAGTTAATCGTTCGCTATAGTCAAATGCCCTGAAGACTAATTCGAAAGAGAAGAGTCCTAACCCCGATTCGACATAGTAAAATCCTAGTTAAAATGATAAAGAAAAAAAAAAAATTAGTAAACGAAAGTAGGTTAAAGAAAAGACTCAAGAGAAGAAAAAGAGACCAGTACTTACCTACAGATGATAAATCACTCAAAACCACTAGCTGTTCAATCATTACACAAAGTTGACCTTTGATTGCTAACAGAATCACCGATTTCAGAGCTACATGGCCTTCGTGGCTATCGTGATACTAGGAATTATAACACTGAATGCTGTGACCAATTATGTGAAAAATGCATAAAATGCAATAAATGTAATAAGTGCAATAAATGTAATAAGTGCTGTAAAAGCAACAAATATAATAAGTTACATTTAAGATTATTAAAGGTAATTCAGATCCGAAGGAGTAGAAAAGAGATAAAAGAAGGAAATAATAGATATTAGACAAATATATATAAATAGTTTAATTAGTTTTAAGAGATAAGTCGCATTTGTAAGTGACAAATTTAGTATTATAAATAAAGGCTAAAATGGTCCTTAAGAGCAGTACACTTCGTTTTGCTTTATTAAACAATAAATCTCAATACTCTACATTATACTTAATAAACACTAATACTAATTATTGTTACAAACCCTGTAAACTTCTATAAACATTGCTGTTCAAACCTGTAACTACATAACTTACCTACTTGCATTTGTTGATCCAAAGTAACTGAAAGCCTTTCTTACCTACAAGCCAAATCTAACACTCTTTTTTGAAAAGGTTACTTGTCATACATTACACAAGATTTAGAATTTTGGAGTAACTGAGTCACAATCTTCTGAACTCAACAATATGTATTGGCTGCTCTGTAGAGTTGTCAGGCAGGCCTGCATAATTTGGTTCTTTAAGTATTTCTCTTTCTATAAATATCTTGGCTAGCCTTTTTGTTATTACCTTTGTGACTAACTTTCTAAAAGTCTCAATTAATACTATTGGTCTAATATTGTTCAGATTATATTCTCAGTCTATGTCTTTTGGGATTGGATAGACTTGTGCTATTTTTTACTTTTTTGGCATTTCTCTTGTTTCTAAAACCAGATTTGCAAAGCCTCTAAAGATCTTTTGTAATTTTTTTCCTGCTTATTTTATTAAAATATAGCTTATGTCTAAAATTCTTGGAGCTGTGTTGGCCTTGAGTTCTTTAATATGTCTTTTCATTTCTTCTCTTCTATCTTTTCTTCTAACTTTTTATACCAGGACTTCTTGATCTACTTTTTTGAGTTGTATACTTCTATTCTTTCCTCAGGCATCTTTTCTAGTTTGGTTCTTTACTTTCTAAATTGATTTCTGAAATCTTTTGCCAAACCTTCTATAACATCCTTAGACTTTGTTGTTAGACTGGTCTTATCTTCACTTTGGTTATAAATCTGTCTAGAATTATCTTTTTGTATAGCTTGTTTAGAAGGCTAGCAATCATTTGTTCCTGGTCAGTTTTTATCATCTCACATCTTCTATTTATGTTTTCTTCTATCTGTTTTCTTTGGGCTCATTTCCACTCTTCTTTCCTTCTGTCATTTAGAATTCTTTGCCAGCCTTTTATATCATCTATCCAAGCTTCTGACCATTGTTCATGTAGCTTTGATAACACTACTCCTATCTCTTTACCAATGTTTATAAGCTTCTTATTTATTTATTTTTTTTCTTCTTTTTCTATCTCTTGGTTCCTTCTAATTTTTGCTCTTTTAATTATTTGTTGTAGTTCAGTTATGTATTTATGTTATAATTTTTTTTGTTGATGTTTTCTGTTTGCTTTTGTGTTGAATATCTTCTTTTTTGGGATTTTTTTATTTGTTGCTTCTATTATAGCTTCTTCTATTGCATTCCATATTTGGTCTAGCATGTTTGCATTGTATGAAATGCTTCTACTATCTTCTTCTAATTGCTTTAGTGCTTTTTTCCATTCTAATTAAGCTTGAAGCTCTTTAGCATATTCTTCCCAATCTTTTTGCTTTGCTTCCTTATACAAATATATTGTCCTTATCTGGTCTTTATGTTTAATTTCTGTACTGTTTTGGTTCGCAATTATATGCTTCAGCCATATGACTGTTGTTAGTATCTTGTTGTTACTACCTGTTATATCTTTTGCTTCCTCTATATTAGCTTCTTGGAGACCAGCTGTGATTATTTCTGACAACCAGATATAGTTAATTCTTGTTGCTGCTTTTTGGCTTGACTATGTGTATGCTTTTTTTGTTGAATGCAAATTTCTGAATGAGTCTGTAAAATCTTGCTTATTAAGCCAATTGAAGATTGGTAGTTTTTTATAATTTGTTGTTTGTAGGTTCAGTCTGTCTAATATATTGTTTACTGTGTAATTAAAATCTTCAAGTATGACTTTTTCTGTATACTTTCTCTTGTTTGCTATTATTTCTACAATTTTTACTGTATTTTCTTATTGATTGCTTTGTCATTTAGTGAAATATATACCCTTATTATTATTAGTATAAGTTGTTTGAAGTAAAGCCTTACTTCTATTATATACTCACTATGTCTTTTAATCACTTCAACATGTTTTTTCCAAGTTTCATCTATTAGGATCTCAATACCTGATTATTTTTTTTTATCTAATACTGCACTTGCTCAGTAATCTTTAAACCTTGTGTTAAGATTATATAACAATATTTTTTTTACTTTTTCTATAATGTTTGTTTCTGTTATTTCCAAGATTGCTATTTCTTCTTTCTTTGCCCAACCTAGCAGGTTTTCTAATTTCCAACCTCTGGTCTTGAGTCTATTGATGTTATGACATATGATTTTTATTCTTTTCTTCCTTTTTTTCATTATTCTTTTAACTGCTTGTATCTTGTTTCTGTGTTTTCTGATTTTTCTTTTTCTTTTCTTTTCTTTTCTTTTTCTAAATTATAAGAATTTTCTTTATTTTTTTCTTCAGAAGTCCTTCTCTCACTATGCAAAATACCTCTAATTTCCTCATCCATATTCATAAATTCAACTTGGATGCTCTCAGAAGTGGTTCACCAGGCTTTTTTTCATGCCTAGCTAAGTGTTCTTTAGTTGATTAACTCAATCTAAGATTTGACCTAAGAGTTTCTTTATCTGTCTTGTTTCTACATATACTTGTGTGTTTAGTCTTGCCTTCTTTTCAGTTATATTTTTATCATTTTTTTCTGCATTAGTGTTTTTGAATCCTAACTATTGTGAGACCTGAAAACGTGACTGGTGCACGTGACGAAGATCCTGAATGTCAGAAATATCAGGTATGTCAGATATATCAAATATGTCTGATATATCTAATATATCTGTTATATCACATAAGTGTGATATATTAAATAAATGCGATATATATAATAAATTAAATATATATAATATATTAGATATGTTTGACATATTAGACAATCTTATAATGTAAATAGACAAGAACGTTTATTATAAATAAAGGGCAATTCACCCAGGCCAAGAGGGCTAGTGATTACAATTGCGAAATACAAACTAACTACCCAACCCATAGTACAAGTAAAGTGTTGCCTTATACAACCAGTTACTATCTTAAATCTCATCTCTAACAATACCTATTAACCCCAAATAATAAACTAAACCCATAATTGATTACTTGCCTAGTCATGTGCCCAGTAAACCGTAACGAACGACAGAGAAGAGTTCCAACCCTGATTCGATGTAGTTAAATCCCGGTTGAGACAAGATAAGAAATTAGAAAAGAGTAGGTTGAAGGAAAGACTCAACAGAGAAGAGACCAGTACTTACCTATGGATGAAAATTCACTCGCCAAATCTAACATGCCTGTTTCAACTTAGCTGCTGTAGGTTACATGAGAGTTGGAATAGTTTAGTGACAGACTCGCCAATTTCTGAAACGACACTATTATTCTATGTTCTGTAACTGGTGATTACTTTCTATTTCAATGTATCTTCAATTTAGGGCCTGACTACTTTTGTCCTAGCTTTTTCTGTTAGTAGTATTTCCATCTCCTAACCATTCTTTTGCATCTTGTATGGGAGGATCATTTCTTATTTCTACATGTCTTTTATTCTAATTTTGGCTATTTTTTTTTCAGCTACTTTCTCTTCTTCCTCTAAAACTTTCTTCTTTCTTTATTTCATTTCTTCTTTTGTTTAGCCAGAAGACTTGGAAATTGTTATATCTAATTGGTTTTGATTGGGCTGCCTTCATTTCTTTTTCTGTTACAAATATAACTATTACTGTTCTTCTTTGATTTCTGTTTCTGTTTGGTGAAATATATACCAATTTTGCATCTTTGCTTTTTAGGCAGCATAGCAGCATAACTTCTGAAGCATTGCCTAGCAGCTTTATTATTTTTGCTATATACTAACTCTGTTTTTGTTTTGCTTTATAATTCTCTTTGCCTTCTGTTACTCTTACCAGTTTGTTATTGTTAACTGGTATTGACTATGGCATGTCTTTTTCTTCTGACTCTTCAACTTGAATTATTGCGAGAGACTGTATTTGGATCTCTTGATTCTTGTTATATGTGCTTTTTTAAATCTTCTGCATATATATTTAATCTCTTTTCTGTTTATATTTGCTGGTAGATCCCAGATTATATATATTTATATTTCTGTGTTTCCTCTTTTCTAATATCTATTTGGTCTTCTGTTATCTCTCTTTTGCTTTCTTGATGTTCATATTTCTTCTTCTTAAACTTTGATGTATTGTTCTTTTCTTTTTGATAATCTTTATTATATGTTTTTTCTTTTTCCTTCTTGTCTATTCTTTCTTCTTTTGTGATCATTCTGTATCAATCACTTTCTTTCTTGCTAATTCTTTGTATTGCCATACTTCTGCCATATTCACAGTTGAATTCTACTTTTATCCAAAGGTTTTCTCTTTTAAAAACTTCTTCAATGTTTTTGACATGTTCATTATTCTTTAGTGACCATCTGATAAAGTTTATTTGTTCTTCTTTGGTCTTTCCAGGTAAATTATGTGCTGATATGTTTGCAAGTAGACTGTTATTTCGATTGCAGCTTCTTTTGCTCAGTGCCTATATGCTTTCTTCAAGTGGTACTTCTACTATATTAATTTTTTTTTCGATTTCTTGTTTTTTTTTTTTTCCTTTCATTTTCTTCTGTCATTGATCCTTGTCTTGATTCTTTTTCATTCATTTCTATGTCTTTTTGTTCTTGCTCTTTTTTCTGTTTTTTTTCTTTTTTTGCATAAATGGATGATTCAGCTTCTATTTGGTTATTATTTGTCTGTCTTAACTCTATACTTACTTTTTTTTTTGCAGTTTTAAAGTTTGCTTGTAAACTCATGTTGGCCTCTTTATCTTCTTTATTTTTTCTTTTTGTCTCTATCTTTAACTCTTCTTGCCTTTTTTTTATCTTATTAGTTTGTTGTTGTTTTTTCTTTCTTTCTGTATTTATTCTATCTTGATACTGTTCTACAAAATCCAACTTCTTTCTAGACAGTTCTCTTTCTGCTTTTTCTAGTATTTTTCTTGTTATTTACCAAAGTGCTACTTTATTTGGGTTTTGTCTTGTAAGTACTGTAAAAATATTGTCTTCTCTGCTGAATATTGCATATGCCTTGCTTGTCTCATTAAAGAAAATTTTATTATACACATTATTCATCACCTCATATGCCCTTCTTGTGAAAATTGCATTAAGGCTTTTTCTGTATTCTTCTGACAAATTTCTATTCATATTGCATAACTATTTTCTATATGCTTCTATGTTATGTGTTATATCTAGATTAAGCTAGTTAGTGTACATGTTTGTTTGCTTGTACTAGAGCAGTTTTTTGTGTAACTTGAAGGATCTATAGTACAGGGTTTTGGCAATTTTTCAATTTTCCAAACAAAAAAAAGTTTTACTTTTTATAAAAAGTTTTTAATAAGATGTTCTTTGTTAACTTTAAGGCTTCTCTTCATATCTTCTATTAAACTATATGCAATTTTTCCTGCTCTGTCTTTTTTGTAGTACTTCAAGTCTTGTTTTTTAGTCTATTTATTGAGTTTTACTAAGTTTTGCTTCTTGAAAATTTTGATTGAGGGATTTGCAGATGAGAGTTTTTTTGTATTATTAAGAATTATTTGTATATAATAAATTGTAATAATTATTTATTATATTATTTTCAAGCCACAAAATGGACAAAAACATATCACAAAAGTATAGAGAAAGCCTGCAAACCATTTTCATAAGAGGAGCATACTGGGCAATGAGTAGTGTACATAACAAAGTTTTCTTTAATGAGGCAAGCAAAACTTATGCAGTCCCAGAT
>CAJVQA010007345.1:0-13934 GCA_910591915.1 Cetraspora pellucida | reverse complement strand
GCATGCCGTGTCCTAATATACTTGAATAAAAACATCACAACTCCCAAGATAGGGACTTTAACTTAAAAAAAAAAAAATAATAATAATAATAATAATAATAATAATAAATAGCCAATTAACATTAGTAAAATTAAACAGAAAAAGACTAGAAATATATATAACAACAAAATACCAAGTTGTTAAAATAGTAAAGATGAAACCTAAAAACACTTAGCAAGCTGTAGTAAACAAAAAATTTGTAAAAATGAATACAGAAAGTTTTAACAGCAACAGCATAAAATAGACTTAAAAAAAAAAAAAAAACAGAATTTCATCACAAATATTATACAAAGCAGTATTTGAAAAAATATAAACAGAAGAAATTATAAATAGAAAAATGCTAATAAAAGGACTAACTATAGTAAAAGTAAAAAAAAAGACTTAATAAGTCATTAAATAAATAAGCAGTAAGAAAATATTTAGACATAGTAATAAAAATAGTATAAAATACTTTTTTATAATTAAATATAGAGAATCTAATATGAAAAGATACAAAAGTAGAAAAAAGAAGTTAATATAACAAATAAAAAAAAAAAAAATGCTTAGGTAAAAAAGAACTCAACAAAAAGAAAAGACAAGATAATAAAATAAAAAAAATGAAAATAAAAAAAAAAATAGAAAAAACAAAGCAGATAGAAAAAGAAGCTTGGAAGACTTGTTTCAAAAGGAGAAAAACCTTTTTAGTATAGCTTTAAGTAGTTAGATAAGCAATCTATCTCTAATTAAGATAGTGCAGCAGATTGTACTTAAATATCATTAGAATAACTAAGTAATGTTAAGCTTAAATATTAAAAAATTCTATATAATTATATATGTATTTAGTTTTAAAAATTTTAATAAAGAAGAATAGCAATTCTAGTATATTAATTAGATTGTTATTCTCCAAGTAGCAGGTCTAAGATTTAAATCTCATTTACAACAAAATTTGAAAATTAATTTGTATTACAAAAACTGTCTTCTGTTAATTAGTTAGTCTTATTTGACTGTAATCCAGATATACCAAATTGAATTCTACTTGTTATTAGGAGCTTGAGGCATCTATATGAAGTATAATATTATATATATATAGAGAAATATTAATAACTAATATTGCATAAAACTTTAGTGCAAATCTATGATAAAATCTAATTGCAGAAGACTAAAAAATCAAGAAAACAAAATTCTACTTAGAAATTTCTGAGTAAAAAAGTAGTATAAACTTTCAATAATGCTGTTGAACTAATAAAAGTTCACAAAGCATCTTTATATGAATAGACAGATAAACCAAATGACAAAAATGTATAAAGGAGTATATGATTAATCAGGTTATTAGAATTACCAAAAAAAAAAATACTAAGATATATCATACTGGGCTATCTAAATTAGAAGTCTAAAGAGTTAATTAGATTTGAGTTGCAATTAGTAGAGAATAATAAAGAAGATATTAGAAAAATAGATATCAAAGTTTAGATAAATTTTACAAAAATAGAAATAATATAACATAATAATTTAAGGTTAGCTCTGACTACAAGTATTAGATAATTATAATGTATTATATAAAACTAAATTAGCTATATATAGAACATGAAAAGCTTTAGTAATGATGCTTCTAAAGATATATTGTATAAAATAAGATATGAGATCCTAAGGCTATGAGTAAGCATTTAGACCTTCTTAACTGATATGTATATTGGAGATGATCTAGTAATATAGTAAGGATTACAATACAATGAGTTTAAATAAACAATGTTCTTAGTTGGGTTGCAGATATGACAGCTAGTATAGAACTATTAGTAGATTATTTAAATTAGACACCAAAAATATATATATGGCTAGTTGTATTCTCTAATGTAAAAAATACTTTTTTGAGATCTTGGCTATAAGTTCTTATATTCTAATTACTAAATAAAAAGCTTCAGTTTTAAAAAAGACTAGTTTAATAAAAAAATAAAAAATAAAAAATCTTAATAAAGTACTAGCATAATTGCTTAAGACAAAAAAAACAATATTAAAATATGTAGCAATTTAGTAAAGTAATCAGGTTGTCAACCTTTCAAGTAGTAGATTGAGTATTCAAATTCCATCGACAGTGAAAATTTAAATAATCACCTATATAATATTCATATTATAGCAACTGCTACTAATAATTGAATTAGAATACCTGTAATGGCAATTGCATCAGCATAACTGACAGGTTATAGAACATCTGTGCAATATTGAAGTTACACAGAGAAATACAAACTGACAACTGAGCAGTACAAACACTAGATAAGTCCTTGTGGCCATGTAAATTCATTGAAATTAGGTAACAAGAAGTTCATTTAAGAAGACTCAAATAGAGAAGTAGCTAGATCTTTGATAGTGCTACTGTAAAGACTAGCTTAGAGAAATAGATACCTAGGTCTTAGTAATTAGACAGGCAAGAATCTCTGAGTTAGAAGTCCTAGAAGTACCACCAACCAGACTATTAGAAAAAAAGAATATTGGGCTGACCTAATATACTGATAGACTAGTTATAGTTCTATATAGGCTATCTGAATTAAAAGTCTGATAAAATTTAGAAATATACTAAAGTATTAGGGTTATGCTGTGAAGTAGATGCTAGAATCTGAATAAACTCTATAAAGGTATAACAGTTTAATAGTTAAGTCCTAATTATAAATATTGGTTCTGCTATAGTAATACTTAGGTTAGCTGTAAAAATAAATACAGAAGGCTTTAGGAAGTTTACTTTAAAGATAAATCAGTTCTAAGGTTAAGACTATAATCTGAGCATCTGGATATAACTTAGTGAATTAACACAAGTTACAGGTTCAAAAAGTTCAAAATAGAACACCTAAGCAAAGGTATTAGATATAGCAATTGGTAGAGAACCTCTAGGCAGACTTCTTAAACAGGTAATATAAAAAGTTACATGTATAGCCAATTGTACTCTTTTCTATAGTAGTTTATTGAATCATATTACCAATAAGTTATTAATAAAATTCAAAAGACCAAAAAGGCTACCTTAACACCAAAAAAAAACAATATCAACAATGTACAATACTTTTATAATAAACTAAAATTTTAAATATGGCTTGAATTTTATAAAAAATCATAATATTCAGTGTTGTTATATTTACTATATTTGTTCTATTGGCTTCTAATTCTATTTATTTTTTTCATTTTTCAATTATAAATTTTTACTATTAAATTTTACTAATTAAATATAAAAATATTTTAAATTTATTATTTTACTAATGGTCTAACAATATATATTTAAATAATTGCAATTTATTAATAAAAAAAATTTTTTTTATATAAATACAAAAAATTAAGCTTTTGTTCTATTGTTCTATTTGCCAATACTGACAATATTATATTATTAGCATAACTGAAACAAAATTTAAAATATAAACTTCTATATAATTACATACAGTCAACTATGTATATAACAGATATCCTTATATCAAATTCACAGATTTAATGAACTAAATTTAATGTATCAAATTTTTAATAAATAATTTAAATGATTATAATAGACTCAATAAAAAAAAGACATATTTTATATAACAGAACCTTTTGCCAGCCTATTTACAAATTTTAATAAAATTTCTTACTTACAGTATATAATAGTATATATGCTAATTGACCAATAAATATACAAATATTTATCATATAACTAACCAATACAAAATGGCACTTTTACTCTTTTTTTTATAAAAAAAAACAAATTGTGCAGAATAGCATTTACATGTTTAATCTTTTTTTTTAATAGCATTACAGTAATTTTTTCATTATGATATATAAAATTTAGAAAAAACGATATTCAAATTTTTCTTTCTTAAAACAAGTTCTATACTTAGATTTAAAGTTTTAATTTAAAAGTCAATTTTTTTTAATTTGAAAGTTAATTTTTTTATTAATTTAAGTTATTTTTCATTTAAATTTTTTTTTTTTATTTTTATTCAATAAATTTTTTTGTTTTTTTGAATTTTTTTTTTTGAATTTTTTTTTTTTATTTTTTATTTTTTAAAAAAATCTTCACTCTTTTATTATATTAAAACTATGAGCTCAGAAATCTTAAAAGCATTAATATATTTGATGTAATATGGACTATTAAAAGGATTTATTTTTATTATAATCTTTCTATACCTATATTTTAAATTATAATTTTTACTTTTACTATCTTTTCTTACTTCTACTATCTTACTAAAAGACTTACAAAAAGAACATCTAAATGTTCCAGTTTTGAGTAGAACCACTGATTCTAGAGTTTAACTCTAATGACTTAACTGGGCTTTTGAATTTTTTTTTCAAAATTATCTTTATTTATAACAATATTGATGAATACCCTATGTCTTGTTGCAGATGTATGCAGATTTTATATAAGGGTAAATTTTTTTTTTATATAAAAAAAAATTGAATCTATCAAAGTTTCATTTTTTCTATATTAAAATGTTGACTAAAGTATTTTCTATTAAAAGAAAACACCTTACAGCCAAAGAAAAGAAAGAAATTTGTAAAAAAAAATAAAAGTTTCTTTCTATATTGAACTCTGAACTTGCTTTGGATTATGGTGTCAAGAAGATATGCATATCTGATATTCTCAAACAATCTGATAAATAGTTAAACATTGATATAACAAATAAAATAAAAGCAAACCATAAATACAATCACTAGCCAAAGTGGTCTATGTTGGATGAGATTATGCATGTCTGAATTGAAAATACACTTGCAGCAAATATAAAACTTACACAAGTAGCTCTTCTTACCAAGACTAAAACTTTCACAATAATTTTAAATATTTCAGATTTTAAAGGCACTAATTAGATTAATGAATTTTAGGAATAACTTGGTCTTCATCAGTATTATAGAAATGACAAGGCTGCTAGTTTTTTTTTAATTGAAATCTTAAATAAACACAAAGAATGTTATTAAGAATTTTGTAAAAGGAATACTCTTAAGAATATTTGGAATGCAGATAAAATGTCACTTTATTGGAAAATGCATCTATCTAAAACTCTTGTACAAGAACCTGTTTCAGACTATAAAAAAGAAAAAGTATGAGCAACTGTAATGTTTGCAGTAAATGCAATTAGAACAGAAAAGCTTTCTTCTATATGTATTTATATAGTTCAAAATCCATGCCCTCTTAGAAATTTAAATAAAAATAAACTTCCTATATGGTATTATTGAAATAAAACTACATGAATGCAGATCTCTACCTATAATAACTGGTTAGGTTATATTGATCAAATTATGAAGCATCAAAACCATAAAATTTTTCTTTTTGTTGATTGTTGCACTACTTATATTTAGCAAGTGGTACTTGACAATATTTGTATTAAAAAAAATACTAAAAAATATTACTTCTAGTTTCTAGCCATATAATGCTAGCATTATTAACTCATTTAAGTACTAATATAAATGTATTTTTATTGAGAATCAGCTTGTTACATTTGATAAAATAAAAGCAATAGGTTCATTTGAATGCAATAGTTTTAATATTCTTTATGCAATTAATGCTACATCTGATGTATAAAACAATGTTATTCAGGAAACAATTATGAACTGTTGAATAAAGACAGATATTCTTTCCTGATATCAAATAGTTAAAATGAATTAGGCATGTCAACAAATACAAATAAAGTTAGAAAGAGAGTGTGAGGAGCTTGATAGTTTGATAACCAATTTGGCAAAAAAATAAAATTAATGATCTTATGAATGCAAATAAATTTATAAACATTGATGCTAAAATTATTTTTGAGATGCCATTTAATGCTGATATAATCTGTACTATTGAAAATAAGAATGAACTCTCTCAGAAAGAAATAATAGAACTAGTGCTTAAAATTGCTAATAATAATGCTTTAAAAGCTATTAATTTGATTAAAACATATCTTTTGCAACAATTAGATAAGTTCAATGCTACTGATAATAATAAAAATACTATCTGTCAGTTAAGCCAGAAGATTTCAAGATTATCTGCTTTGCAAAAAAAACAAGTTAATATTACAAGTTTTTTTCACATTGAGAATTAAAAAGCTTTTTTTTATATTAATGTTTTTTTTTTCTTTTTTTGTATTATCTTTTTGCTTTAATTTTTTTTTGCATCTTTTTTTTTTATGCTTTGAAATTTAGAAGTTTCACATCTTATTAAGAATTAAAGTATATCAACAATTACATTTGTATTTTTATAGTTTTAAAAGATCTAAAAATATTTTCTTTAAATTGTTTATAGTGATTATGCTGAATATAATATATTGATGAAATAAAAGTATGTGCAGTTCTTTGAGCTTTTTCAAATTAATAAATAACAGTTATCAAATAATTTTTTATTATATAATTCATGTTTTACATGTCAATTATTAATAGCTTAGATCTTGATTTAAGCATTACAGCACATTTGTAAAATTAAAAAATATTTTGGTCACCAAATCTAAATATTTTCATGTGTTTGATTATCAAATTTATTATTAATTAATCAAAATTAAAACTCAAAGATTTTTTTTGCATCCTAGATTTATCAAAATACTATTGCATTATAATATATAACCCATTTTCTTATCATTTAACCTATCTTCCTGTTGTTCAATTTTTATTCATTTTGACAATGCATCTTATTAGAAATTAAAACAAATTATATCACATAATATAGTATATTATAATTTAAATCAGAATATATTGTATTTTACAATTATGCAACAATAACTCTAACTTATATTTATATATATAAAGTTAATTAAATTGACTCACTATTGGTAGTTAAAATTTTTTAAATTTTGAAAATATTTTACAAATGCACTATAATGTACTATATATCTTTTGTAATACAGTATATGTACTATTAACTATAGTTTATAGAAATAAGATAATAAATCTAAAATATACATATGCATATACTTGAGACTAGATATTAAAATACTCTGATTAGTCAATTTTAAATTGATTTTAAACTTTTTTAAGCTGACTTCAAGTTGACTCAAACAATTGTATAGTATGGATTTATATAGAACAAGCAACTTTGGTTTATTTCAAAATAAGTATGCATACTAATTTTTATTTGGTTTACAGTAGTTTAAACTAAAAATTTATTATTTAGAACCTGTTACAAGAAGCCAATTTCTGTATTAGACCAGACTAATTCAACTTTTTCTAGAAAAATTTAGCTTTTAAAGTAATAATTACTCTCATATTACATTTAGACTAATACTAATAAACTTAATGCTTAATATTATATAATTATTTAAAATATAATTATCAAGATTTTTTAAGTTATTTAAAATTAGCTTTATTATATTAATACTTTGTAGTTTACTGTAGTTAATTATCTGTAAATTATATTACATAAAATGGTAATATATATATATACATACTTAATAAAATATTTATATAATAGAATTCTATGCTTGTTCAGTATAATTTGTCATATATATATATAATGAATGCATTATATAACAAAATTTTTTAGTCAGCCCAGATTTCTGTTATATATATAATTGACTATAATTCTATATATATTAGCAAAATAATTAACTCTTAAAGTATATTGATAGTTAAAATACAATGAAGTATAAAGTTTATATTATTTATTATTAAATATAATTTAAAATATTATTTTAGTATTATAATATAGTAATATATATAATAATAATGTAATAGATAAAAATTAATTATAGCTTATTGCAAGTTCAACTCTTCTTGCTGATCCTCGATTTCAAAAAAAAATAAAAAAAAACAAACTCAAAAATAACAAGAAATAGACTAGCAAACACTCTTTAGACAATTAACAAAAAAGCTGTATTAGGAAAAAATACATATAATATAGTAAAAGGTAAAAGACAAAAAAAGCTGCATTAAGATATTAACAAAAAACAGCAATACTTTTGACAAAAAAATAATAAATTTTGGAGAATTGGCATTATTCTAAAAAATGAAAACCAAAATATATAATAACTATAGCAACAATAAATAACAACAAACAAACAGGTCTTGTGCCTAATTAGAAAATAGCAAGCACTATTATAGAACCAGTAATGTAGTACTAACAAGATACTAACAAATATTACAAAGTTTAATTATAGATACTGATTAGTCTAAAAAGGAAGATCTTAATCCAATCATTAGAATATAAACCAATGAATAAAAATTGCAATGCAGATATTATATCCTATATTAGAAAAATAAAAGATAGAAATCAAAAACATGTAGATTGTAGAATTCTAGACCAAGTTCTCAAAACTCCTACACAGAACCCAAATAATATAAAGCATATTGCTAAAGAATTAGCAATATATAACCCAAAACATATTACATTACATGATATGTTAGTATATGATCAAATACTAAAAACATTAAGAATAGCAAAAACAAGCTAGCTTAAAGAAGAAATAATCGATGAGTGGACAGTAAAGCTTAAGTCAATAAGCTTCAATTTAGGCTTATTTGAATATAACACAAATATAAACAAAGAAATAACACATCAAGAAGAAAGAAGAACAAACGATGAGCAAAAGCTTGAAATATTAGAAAAACAAATAAAAGGTCTTAGTATCACTATACTATATTATTAAAAAAGTCAAATGGCCAATAAATCTGAAATGCTAAAAAGTAATGTAGTGTAGGGAATAGAAGAAAACAGTAAGAACACAAACATGGAATTAGAAGAACAAGAAGAAGAACCAACTGATAAAAAAACCAGTATCTTATTTTTAGCATATACAATTAAGCATAGTTGATGGTATTCAGAAAACAGAATATGCAACAAGAACAAATCCTTTAAAACAAATATGCCAACTTATGCTTTATCAGATAAATCCAAAGAAGAAAAAGTAAAGTATATCCAGTAGATCTTAGAAAATAATTATTATATCAAAACAATCAAAAAAGTATTCAAAAATAGAAATAATTAGATAGAAGTAGACTTTGATTGTAAATATAGCAGAGATATGACAATAAACAGAATTAGGAAAAAAGATGATGAATGGCTTAAACTTATTCCAGAAAAAATAAAAGTAAAAGTTAAGAAACAGAGTATCAAGAGAAACACAATACTAAAAAAGAAAAAGAAAACAATATAAAACAAATGAGAAAAGATAAAGAATTAAGAAGAACAAGAGAAATAAAAAAACAAGAAAAAAAAAAAAAAAGATGCTATAAAGAGAAGTATGGTAATAGAAAATAGTGAAGACAAAGAAAAGGAATTGCAAAAGGAAAAATGTTTAACTATATAGGATCTATCACCAAATATTAATGAAAACGAGATTAAATATATATACAAAAAATTCAAAAACTTGAACATTATATAAGTCAAGAAATCACTATACAAGACATTGCCAGTAATAGTAGCAAGCTTAGAGAAAGAAGAAAATATTTCATGAGTACTGCCACTTGGCAATAACAAACTAGCATATATAACAATTAGAGATGAAGATTATGGCCAAAAAGATAAGCAAGGACAGCATATAGATAAATTATTAAACATCTTAAGAGGAGTCTCAAAAGTGCTTCTGTTATAATGCCTAAAGAAGAAAGATGCAAAAGCAGTATACATCTCATATAACAGAAATGGAAATCAAAAAAAGTTTGCAATAATCACTTTTGCAAATGCTCTAGTAACAGAAGAAGCTCAAACAACACCAATATGATACAATAACTACTGAGTAAGTTGAAAAAATCCTAGAAAAAGAAAAAAATAAAAAAAAGATGAATCAAGAAGAAGAAAACAAGAAAGATCAAAAGTAAATAGTAAATAATAAGAGATATCTAGAATAGAAACATAATACAAAAAAGGTTAAGTAAAAGATATAGTAAGATAGGTTTAGACTCCTAAATACAAAATATAGAAAAATGCTTAGAAAACAAAAATGCTAATATAGAAGTAAAAAAAAATAACCTAAAGAAAAAGAAAACCAAAGCAGTCCTGCAGAATTAAGCAAGAACAGTACAAATAAAAGATGTTTTGTATCAAATTTTGGATAAACTAGACAAAATAGAGAAAATACAGCTAGGTACAAGAAAAGACCTAGCTGATCACTCCTAAAGACATTATAGTTGAACTAATGAACATAGACAAAGAAATCGAAGAGTTCTTGCAAAATAAAAGAGAGGTGTTTAAAGAAAGAAGAGAATTAGAAACTCCTTGTCAAAAAGAAAAAATATGTAGTAGAAAAAGAGCAAAACTGAAAAGTACAGAGACAAAACACAAATCATTAAAAGAAAGATAAAAAAACAGAAAAAAAGAAATAAAACTAGCATATCACAATGTGAATAGACTTAAGACCAAAGATTGGAAATTGAAAAATCTGCTTGGCTGGGTAGAGGAAGAAGAAATTACAATATTAGGAATTATGGAAACAAATCTTATAGAAAGAAAAGTAAAGTTTTTAACATATATGATAGGCAAAAGATATGTAGAGTTTTGGACAAATGCAGCTAAAGATAAAAAAAAAGGTTCAGGCATTGGAATTATAATTGACAAACAATAGAAAAAACATATAAAAGCAGTTAAAAAAATAAGTAAATATATGATAGAGATTATACTATACTTCAAACAATTAGAATTAGTTGTAATCACAGCATATATATCACTAAATAATAAAGTAGTAGAAAAAAACATTCAACAAAAAATTATAGAAATGATTTTAAAAAGGAAGAGACAAACATAAATTATTATAATAGGTGATTTTAATCACACAGTAGACAATATCCTAAACAGACAACATTCACAAACAACAAACTACAAAAGACTGCCAATTTTCAATTAGATGAAAAAACAAGACTTTAAAGAGGCAGTCAAGAACAATATACTTATATAATCAAATGAAATTAGAAGATTGGAAAAATTATGCACAAGAGCTACAGAAATAATTAGAAATAAAAGAGATTTTAAAAGATATTTGTAAGAAAAAACAAGATGAGAAGAAGAAAATGAAGAAGATAAACAATATATAGGATGTAATAGAAGAAGCTATTATTATAGCAGCAAGTAAACACATACTCAAGAAAAAAGTATTTAATATGATAATTAATAGAAGAAGAAGTCAGAAAGAACAGCAACAAGAAGAAAGCATTGTCAAGTTACAGAAATTAATTAAGTATGCAAAAGCTAAAAAGACACAAGCAGTAACAAAAGAGGAAAGAAGTGAAGTAATGAATAATTAAAAACACTAGGCAAGGAAATCAGTACAAAATTACCAAAACTACAAAGACAATGTTTAAATATATAGATAGAAGATATAAAAGGTTGAAGAAAGCTACTATTGGAAAGAAAAAAGAAGAACTAAGAGCAAATACAAAGAAAATAAATAGAAAAGAACATAGATAAAAGATGTAAAATGATCAAAACAAATCAGAGAAAGATGATAGTGAGTCTCTTAAATAGGCCTTATAAGAAAATAATATTTGACAGGTTCATTAAACAAACAGAAGAAAAAACAATTCTGATAACAAGTTCAGAAGATGTCAGAATAGGAATAGCAGAACACTATGAAAAACAATTTAGAAAAAAAAATACAAGATTAAAAGAGATGTCAAAAGAGTGGAGAGAAATATACAAACCACAAGTAGACATTAGAAAAGAATAGTATACAAAAGTTAAAAGAGAAATTAAGAAAAAAAAAATAGAAAAAAACATTAAGAGAACTGAAAACAGAAACAGCTCCAGGCATATTAGGTATAAGTTATATACTGATAAAGTAAGCAGAAAAGAAAACATAAGAAGTATTTAGAAGCTTTGCAAACCTATATCTAGAAGAAGAAAAGATACCAATGAAATAGAAAATAGCACAAGTTTATCCAATACCTAAAGATATAGAGTGGAGATATAGTTTAAACAACATACAACTAATAACATTAATAAAAACATGTAGAAAAGTTGTAACAAAGGTGTTAACCAGGAGACTTGCCAAAGTGTTTACAGAAAAAGAAATACTTAAAGGACCAAATTACACAGGCCTTCCTGGTAACTTAACAGAACAACCAGTACATATTCTCAATATAATAATGAAAGAAGCAAAAAAGAAGAGCAAAGAAGTATGAATACTTTTGCAAGATATAAAAAAAGCATTTGACTCGGTTCCACTTGAGAGTCTAAAACTAGCACTGCAAAGAGCTAAAGTGCCTAGAAGAACAATAAAATATATCCTGAATCTGTTTCATGAAAGACAACTAAAAATTATTACAGCTCATGGTCTAACAGAAGAGATAATAGTAGAAGATAGCATAGATCAAAAAAAAGTAATATCTTTATTAATATGATGACTTTTTTACGATTCACTGTTAGAGAGAATACAAAAAGATAAAAATTTAGGATATACAGTAGAACAACAGACCAAAAGAGAAATGCAATGCAACAACATCACAAAGTATCACCAAGCAGTCATTGCATATGCAGATAATATAACATGGATCACAAATAGTAAAAAACAGCTAATAGAAACACTAAAAATAGCAGAAAAATTTTTTAAGATAAATAACATAGAGATAAATGAATCTAAATCAAAGCTGCTGATAATGAATACAAAAGTAAAGAAAAAGGAAAAAGAAGTAAGCTTTGGAGGAAGCAAGATAGCAGAAGAAACAAAGAACAAGATAATTCACTTATTAGAAATATGGCTAAATAACAGAATGAGTAAAGTGTTAGTAAAAAAGAAAGCTAAAGGAATAATCAGCCAAATAATAAGAGATCTTAAACACAAAAAAATGACAATGAGTCAGATTGCATATATAAACAATATGTTAATAATACCAAAGTTAAGTTACATGCTACAACTAACAAAAATATTAAAATAAAGTATAGATAAAGTGCATTAGTCAATAATAAGTTTAGCAAAGCAAAAGAGTAACCTATAACAAATATTAAAAAATTGTGTAATGGAATACAAAGATCTTGAAAGCTGCAAAACATTATACCAAAAATTAATATCAAAACAAATAAGTAACCTATTAGCAAGACTAAACAGACAAGACAGTCTTAAACATTAACAAAATTAAGAATAACATAAGAGTGTCAGAGAGTGGATTTAATGGAAGATATATGAAAAATAGAGGAGATGCTAGAAAATATAGAAGGATAAAAGAGTAACATAGCTTGTCTGATATTACTAAAAGCAAGAAAACTTAACATAAATATAAAAATGAAAGGCAACTTATGAACAATGTTTAGATATAGAATCAAAATAAAAGAACTTATAGATATGTGATTACAAAAAAGAAATAGTACCAGAATAAATGAAGCAGGCTTAATATATTTAAACTAGCTGATAAATGCAAAAAAAAAGAGATTAATTACATAGCAGCAGCTAAAAAGTTATCAAGATCTATTAAGTAAGGGAAAAAAAAGCAGAATAGTTCAAAATAATAAATGAAAAGTGCTTATTAGATTTGAAAATAGAGAAGTTAAAAGACAATTTAGAACAATTAGACAAAATACTTAAGCAATGAAGATGAGATAAGAGTATATCTCAGAAGACAAAAAAGAAAAAAATAGATAGCATATGATGCACAGAACAATTGACAGTTAGGAAAGATAGTTAAGAAGAAAAAAAAAAAATACAAGTAGAACACTGGCAAATGCAGAGTAAAAAAAGTGAATTAGCTATCAAAATTAGCAGATGTAAGGGTTGTACAAGAGAAAAAGAATATAGAGAAAATATCTGCCAACAGTAGATAAGAGTAAATAACAGAATCAATGTAATTTCAGATGCATTGATAAAAAAAGACAGCAATAAGATCAAAATAGCAATAGATCAAATAACAGAAACAATAAAGACGAATAAACCTAAGACAGGAGAACAGAAACTCGAAGAACTAAGAATAATAGAAGAGCCAAAAGTAGAGATAATTAGGCAACAAAAGTTAAAAGACAGCATTAGTCAAGAAATGGTAGAAGTCTTAAGAAGAAATATAATAAGAAACAAGAACAAATATATAAT
>CAJVQA010007344.1:0-13934 GCA_910591915.1 Cetraspora pellucida | reverse complement strand
TTTGAGTAGGATGCTAAATTGCAATAGAGTATATAAGATCAAGATGATTAGTATTAAAGTTAAGAGTTTTGTTATAGGTGTTGACTTTACCCAAAAATTGAGTTGAGAGGTTGGTAGAAATAGCAATTGTACATTTGTTAGCAATTATTTGGAAGTTAAGAGAACAGCCAGAGCATATATAGAATTAAATAGATAGAAGAGGATAAAGTTAAGTAAATTGTAGTTTAATATTATATTGCCAGTAGGTAATAAGAATGGATCCAGATGCTGAAGGTTGCCTTCTGGCTTTTCTGACAATAATTTGGTTATTAAGTACAATAATAAGCCATAGTTTTTTGTATAATTAAAAGTGTTTAGTTAAATAACTGTAGTAATTAGTATTAGGTAAATGTAAATGTTAATAAAGTGTATGATTATAGAAATGACTTGTAACTTGGCCTTCTAAATAAGTAAAGTAAAGTAGCTGTTTGCCTTTTGGAATTTTGTGTATATAAGTAAAGATGTGTTTCCAGTCTAATAAGCATGAATTGTCAAATATAGTAAGTTGATCAAGATAAAGAATACCATAATGTTTAAGTTGTTTTTTAAAGATTAAGTATTTTGAATATAAGAAGAGTAGAGATTCTAGTAAGATAGAAACTTGTTAAATGGTATATAGAATGTTGTAAGTTGGGTTGGCAGTGAATATAATGCCAAGATGTTTAAAAAGTTAAATTATTTTAAAATTAGTAGTATGTTTGTTTGGTCTATCAATAATAAGATTGTCATGTATTAAGATGCTAGTAGGTGACCAAAGATTATTTTGAAGTTGTTAAAGCCAAATGCGAGTACTAATACCAAGAAGGTCAGGGGAGTTAAGTCTTTTGGTATAGTTTGTTATATGGTGTTGAAGTTGAATATTCTATATATTTCAAATATTATATAGTTAAAGATAAAGTAATGTGCTAGTAGAGATTGTACAACTAAGCTTGACCTTGCTTTTGACAAGTTAAATATGGTTGGTAAGGATTTTATTACATATATTCTGACTGAGAACAATGTTGTGAATATAGTATTCAATTGTAGAGATGATAACTATATTAATAATGTATTATATATGTGTGTCAGTAATTTTTTTTGTGCTTGCAATTTTAATAAGATGTGATGATTTAGTTGTAATAAGCTTAGTTTGTTTTGCTTGTTTGTTGTTAAGTATAAACCAGCATTCTAAAAATTTAAATGGTTCACTTAAGAAATGGAGATTGAGTAAATGACTGTTATTAATAATAGGGCTATAATTAGTTGAAGGGTTGTTGGTTGTGAGTATTGATTTAATAGAATTAATTTAAATATTAGCTATATTGTAACAAGATTCTGCTGTTGATAAGATTTGTGAGAGTTCTTGCTATGAAGAGACAATTTATAAAATGTCATCCATATAGGCAAAAACAGAGCAGTGAGATTTAAGTTTGTTAAATGTTTGGTTTTTAAGATTAGTTGACTAGAAAACTTTATTATTGTATCTATTAAAGTTATTGTAAATATATGAAATAAGTGGGTCATAGTATATTCTTCATAGAAGAGAGGTAATGGTTTCTCTCTGATTGATATTGTTAAGTACAGGATATGAAGAAGTAAGACCAAGATTTGTAATAACTTAATTTTGTCGATCAGTAAGTAAATTAATGATAGTGTTGATAATAGTAAGTAGGAGAGCAAACACTGCAGAAAATGTTTAAAAAGATCAAGATTAACTGAATCATAGGCCTTGCTCATGTCTTGAGACAAAAGCCATATTGGTTTTTGGTTGTATAATGCATCTTTAGTAAGATTGTTGAATATGTGTATAGGTATTGAGATACTGTTGTTCAGTAGAGCAATATAATTGTATAGTAAGAGAATTGAATGCTGTAAGAATATTGTGCTAATTCTGTTTGTAATAAGCTTTGTATAGACTTTATGAGTATATTCAATTAAGCTTATAGAATAAGTAAGGTAAAGGTCTCCATCAATGTATTACATTTAGGAATAGAGTATATTCTGTTATGCTTCTATTGTTTTGGAGTTTGGCCTGAATTAAGGCAGTGATTAAATAGAGCAATTATAGCTTTAATGCAGACAACATCTGTATGTTTAAACATTTCATAACTGATATTTTTAGGATGACAGGCTTTTCCATTAGGAAGTTTTACTATAGTTTGGAACACTTTTTCTTCTGTGATAAGAGTAGTAAGAGAGCTATACTATTGAGTATCAATGTGTAATTGTGATTGGTATTGTATAAACCAAAAATTATTAAATAGGTTTTGGTCAATTGGCCAATAGGCTGTCCAGTTAAGAAAGTGAGATTGTATGTGTTGCTTGATAAGATGTGGCTTTGTAAAAATTAGTTAGAAAGTTTAATATTTGAGAAATGAATAAGAGATTTGTAACAATTGAGGATGCTGTTTAAAGCTTGTTTGGAATATGTAGAGAGTGTTTTACATCTTTTTTCAGTAGCTTGTTAAATTTGTTGTCAAAGTAGTAAGGAGTTTTCTAGATGGTGTGCATGGTAGAGCTGTTTTCAAATATCTTAAGCATGCTAAGTCTATTGTTTAAGATTTGGCTGTTAGTTAGAGAATAAGATTTGAAGATCACAATTAGATCTTATATTTATATTTTAATCTTAGAATTAATTATGTTAATATTTAAATTGTTATTCAGATCTTTAACAATTTTAACTAAGTGTTTAAGTTCTTTAAGTGATAGGTGAAATGTAGTACTATGAGATGAATATTTGTAATTATAACTGCATTTGCGAGATTTTTTATTAGAAATTAAGTGTATAGCAGTATAAATAATTGAGTGTTCGATTTTATGCCAAGTAGTTTCTATGCTTTCATTGGTGTTGAGTCAAGTGGAGTGTTATGTGAGTTAAGTTTTTGAGAGAGCAGGTTAGAAAATTCTGTCCATTTTTCTGATAACATGGCATTGTAATTAAAGATTCTATAACTAATACTAGTATAATAGTGTAAAGGTTTACTAAATGCATTAGTAAAGAATCATGAAGAAAGGAGAATAGAGTGATCACTTAGTGTAGAGTTGTTACTATCATTAAGATTGTATAAAAGGAAGAACTGTATATTAAATAAGTCTGTCTATATATAGTCAATATGACTTTGACTAGTATTGTTTGAATATGTGAAGTGTTTGTTATTAATATGTGCATCAAGATTATACATGTTGGCTTGATGAAAGTAGTTAGTAAGTTGAAATTTTAATGATTAGCTACAAATATCATCATATGCATTGAAGTTACCAAGAATAATTGAATAAAGGTTTAGTTGGTAGGCTTGTTGGATTCATAAAATAACTGTTTCTTGTGTTTTATTATATCAATGTATGTTAGTAAAAGAGTGATAAACTGCTATAATGCAGAGTTTAACTTTACTTTTAAAGAAAACATTTAAGGCAATTGCTTCTCCAGAGTGTGTTTGACAATTGTGTATATGTAGTTGAAGGTAATTGTAAAACATAATGGCAGCATCTTCAGCAGAATTTTCAGAATTTGCCCAAATTTATGTAAACTGATTATTATTACAAAAGTGGAAGTTAGTAGTATTAGCAATTTTTGTTTCAGTAATACAGACAATGTCGATATTATTATAAAATCAGTAATTTTGCCAAGCTTCTTTTTTTGTAATTGTGTTAAATCCTCTAACATTATATGTAGCAATGTTTAAATAAAGATCATGTGAGTTTTGAATAGGTATAGGGGTTTGTGTTAGAAGTGGTAGTGATGTTGAAGATTATAATGCAAAATTAAAAATAGATAAAGGTTGTTGTGATGATGTTGAAGGTGTAAAAGACAGTGAGTTTGGTATAAATATTGTTGAATATGGATTTGTTGAGTTAAAAGAATCATTTTCTGTTATATCTGATTTTAGTAAGATGTTTGAATAATGCCAAATAGATTGAAATGATGGAATAAAATAATTAGGTAGAGGTTTAGATTCAGATAAAAGGTAAACATAGGCTTTACTGTAATCATTTTTAATAAAAATAGTTAAGGTATAGTTACAAGAATTTCTTGATAAATAATCAAACTATAAATATATTATAAGAAAAAAATAATTGTTTATAGATGTAAAAGTAATAGAAGATGGTTATAAGCTAGGAATTTATTGTAGCATATATGCAGTTGCATAGAGCCATAGTGTTCATTGGCAATTACAGTATCATTGTAGCTAGATAGAACAGTTTTAGCTAGTTGTAGATAAGTGTAATTTACAACATTATCTTCAAGAACAGATTTGGTATATTATGTGTTATTAAGTATTGAAAAATATTTTGAAGAAATGAGTATTGATAAATAGAATCTATAATCAGATTGATGTAAGATAAAGTGGTCAAATAAAGGTTCTGGCTCATTTGATAAGTGTATTAAACTCTTACTGTAGTCTAGTTTAATTGATATTGCTAATATAAAGTTGTAAAGATTAAGTAATATATAATTGTAAGGATGTATATGTTCAAGAAAGAAATAAAGAGTTTGTAGATGTGGAAGTAAATGTAGGCCTTAATGGGTTAACCATTTATTATAGCATAAGTCTGGATCGACTAATGTATTGTGTGATGGGTCTTGTGATGTTTTCTTGAAGTGTAATGATGCAATAGGATTCAAGGAAGTAAAAGATTCCTTTATAGATTCGATCACTATATGCTTGGCTCTCACAGCTGTGAAAAGTGTCATAGCATGCTCTGTACATTGAGTCTGGCCATCATAAACTTGGTTCTTCACATAAATAGACTTTTCCACTTTTCTACTTACATCATTCTCTTCTAAGAATGCTCTACAAAGAATGGAGGACATCATAATCTTAGAAGTGGTGGCTGCATTAAAGTGTTCTACAGAGTAATTTATTGAAAAGAAGTTTTTGTAAGAAAGAGTAAGTTTTCCAGTATTGATGGTTCATGAAAATTCAGATTGAATTTATTTTGTAGGATTTTTTTAGCCTTTTGATATGCTTTTTCTTAAAAATGTTTAACAATTTCTGGAAAAATTATAGAGAGATTATTAGTATCAAAATAGGTTATGACACAGGCTAAGTAGTTTGTGTTAATGATTTTGGTTGTAAGAAAGTCAATTGCTTGTTGCCAGTTAAGCTTATCAATATTGTGATTTTGTGTAGTAATATTTTGGTAAATTTTTAGATATTGATAGAAGTAATAATTTCTTTATTTGGGATTTGTTTTAGTTTGGTTATTGGCACAAATAAACTTTTCAGTTTTGGTTGCAAGGTCATCAAGAAGTTAGGTAGATATTTTTTCTTTAAAGATGGCTTCATGCTTGAAATTAATATAAAAGATTGAGGCATTAATGTTAGTTTGTTTCCAAATTTCACTTTCTTTTTTGAAAATTCTTCATAAGATTCATTTATAATTTCTTTAAGGAGGTTGCTATAGTTGTGTATATATTGGTAGTCAAGTTAGTTATTTTGAGATATAGTTTCTTTTGCTTTTTCTTTTTCTTTAAGTTTAGTTTTGTCAAGATGTATACAGTCAGAGTCAATACAAGTATAAATATAATAGTTAGTATGTTGAATAGCCTTGTTACATTATTGTTAAAAGTTGTGAGGTTCAATAAGAAAATTTTAGTAGAAAAAAGCTCTTTAAGATGTTTAATAAACTGTTATCAAAATTGAAATCTTAGTGCATTTTTGATTTTAGTTTCATTAAGAAGTTTAGTAAATTGTTGATTGTATAAGAGAAAGAATTTTTTGAACTATTTATCAAAATGGTCTACAAAGTTGTTAAATAATGGAATGTTATACTTTTCAAGAAATAGAGTTTTAGGAATGTTAAAAAGAAGGTAAATATTAAATCTGTTATCCATTTTGATGTTTAAATATTGTTCTTTTTTGTCAGTTGTTATTACTGATGAACTAACTGTAAACCTTTTGGATCTGAGTTTGATGTCATCAGCAAATTTAGTATAGTTAATAGATTGGTAGTTATTGGATAAATAAAGATGGATTCTGACAAGATTGATACAAAATTGTAAGTAGTTTTGAGTTCTGTATAGAGGAATAGTAGCAGATAATGCAAAGATTTTAGAATAGTTAAGTTTAGTAAATAAAATGGTAGTAAATTTATGGATTAGTTTTTTGAGACCTTCTTCTAAAATGTTAAAAGGAATTGTAGCCATATGATCAATATTTGAGTTGGTTTTGAAGATAATATCTGAAAGGAATTTAGATCTTTTTTTAGCCATTTAACAGATAATATGATAGAAGCTAGCTGTAAGAGCTTTTTTGTTTTCAGTAGTTGGCTTAATTTCTTTTTCAGAATAGAAGTCGAAAAGATGTTGTTTAAAAAAGTTAAATAGGGCACAAGAGTGTTGTATTTGCAGTTTTGTATTATTTTTCACTTCAATTATAACTGGAAAATTGGTTAACTTGTCAAATGTTGGGTTAGCTTTAATTTTAGTATTAGGAGGTAGAGATTGGTTTGTTGAGATTGTTGTTGTTTTTGTTCTTATTGTAGTAGTTGTTACTGTTGTTGGTTTTGTTGTTGTTGTTTTGTAGTTGTTGTAGTTATCATTAATATCTATATCGATGTCTTCATTATTTTGGTTATTATTGAGTGGTATGAGAAGATCAAGTTGAGAGATAAGTGGGTTTTGGGAGTATTGTTTTGTAATTGGATTTTAGAATTATTGCTTAGTAAGTGTTTGTCGAAGTTTATTAGCAAATAAAGTAGTATTGCTAGAAGATTATTGTTAAGTTTTTTTGAAAGAACCTTGTTGAGAATTAAGTTGGTTTTTGATATAGGATTTATAGTATAATTGTCATTAAAGAGTAAAGCATCATTTGTTAGATAATGTTTGTTGTTAGTTAGTTTACAAGTGATAGATTGATTACAAGTAAGGCAAGTATATTGATGTATAAATAGTAAAGAAAATAAGGTAGAAGATGGTAGAATAAATTTGGTAGAGTCAGTGATGTTTGTTGCAATTTGTTTTTTGTCCTTTGATTTTTTTAGTAAGTTGTCTAAATTTAGTTTATTCATATGTTAGATTTTTTTGTAAGAAGAAGTTAGTATAAAACTTGTCACAAATGTAAGTAACAATACTACTAGTTGTAAAAGCTTTAATGTAGTGACAGCATTTAGTATTACCTCTAAGTTTGATATTGAAGCAGTTGTTTAATTGTTTGCTAGTAGAAATTGGACAAGAGGTTAGTGGAGTCTCTTTATAGACTCTAATTCCAAAAATTTTAGAGAAGTTTTTATAGAAATAGTCAAGATCAACAGAGTCTAATTCAGAAGCTTTAAGAGTAGACATATTGTAATCAAGCTAAGAAAGCTTAAAAGCTAAATTTGTTTGTTTTTCTTTTGAAATAAATTAGAAATAATAATATTATAAGAGTAATATCTGTTTTTTTTGAATATATTACTAGAGCTGCTATGGTTATTGTGGCTTGTATAACCTTGTATAGCCTATACTAATACCTAAATTTAAATATATTAAAAATTGTTAGAACTAGGTTTTTTGAAAAAATTTTTGCTGTTTTGTGATTTCTAACTTGTTAAGAAAAGATTTGAAAAGTGTAAAATTATAGTAGAAGGTTATTGGTCAATTATGAAATTTTAATGGGTATCAGAGAAGTTAAATTTCTGGGGCACCCTATAAATTTTTCTAAGATTCCTTTGAAAAAACCTGTAAAGACAGATTTTAGGTTTTGTATTTTTGTTGATAACTTAATAAGTTTTTGTCTGTTTGGAATAAAATATATATCAAAATGTTCGTCCTAATGAGTTTAACAAAATACTAATAGTTAACAGAGTATATTTAATTAGTAAATTTTGAGCAAATAGGCAAAAACCAAAAGGTTGGTTTTTGTAACTTTTCTTAATGGCCAAGTATTATTGAAACTTTAAACTTAGCTGCCCAGGAGCAAAAAAGTATGCTGAACAATTTTACTTAAAGGTACAAGTAAAGTTAAGTTAGTAAAAAACTTGAGAATAGTTAAATGTTTTTAGCAAACCTTTGGTATAAGTGATCTGCAGAAAGAGTTGCATTTTTATAGCTTTCCAATTACTATCAGATACAATAATAGATTGTTGTTAAAAATAATATTAAGATATTTAGAGTATTATAATGTAAGCTTGATATATGATTCAGATAATAAAAATTGATTAATAAATAATATATAGGCAAGGCAAGTTATAGGGATTATTGATTAAAAATATTAAATAAGATAATATTTGATAATTATAAACAAGTTGATCAACAAGGTTATTAAATAAATTATCTTGATGTGCAGTAACTTTGTAAAAGATAAGCTAAATGTTATAGAAATTAGTAAAGTTAATAATAGTTTGCCAAATAGATATAAGAAAGAATAAATGCTAATTGGCAAATGTTGTGATATTTAGAAATTATTGACTATGAATCAGTAAATATGTAAACAGAATAATGTCTAGAAATAGTAATAATTGCTAAGAGAATAATATGAATTTTAGCTTTAAAAGAATATAACCAAAGATTAATATATATCTAAAATAAATTAATAGTTATAAAGTTATCAACTTGAATCTAATCTATATTTATAAGGCATTAGGAGATACAAAAATTGATGATAAAACCATCAGTATAGAATAAAATAGATGTCTAGTTATGATTTAAATTAGTAATAGTCAAAAGATTATTATAAAGTTAATATAATTCAAAAATTGAAAATAATTATTATAGATTAATTATTACTAAAGGAGGAGATAGAATATATAAAAAATTTTAAAGAGCAACAGAGTATATAATATCAAGAAAATTTGTATAAAGATTAAGGGTTTTGCCAGTATTGATATAACAAAATAGTTTAGTAACTAGGTTAGTAAAAATAAAGATAATGTATTTGTTAGAAATTGTATTTGAATTTAGATAATATCTGATATATAATATAGTAATAGAAAAAGAAATAGAATAAGGGTGTGGTGACCTAGTGAAGTAGTCAGGTTGTCAACCATCCAAGTGGTAGGTTGGATGTTCAAATTCTATCAATAGTAAAAATTTGGATAATTACTTATGTAATATTTATATTACAGCAACTGTTATTAATGATTGGGTTAGAATACCTGTAATGGTGATCACACCAGCATGACTGGTAGTCATAAGGCATTCATGTAACAGATCATATGACATTGTTCTTTGGAACAAAGTTGTGGTTACATAAAGGAATGCAAATCATCAATTAGGCAGTGCAAATACTAAATAAGTCTTTGTGACCATGTAAATCTGTTGAAATTGGATAACAAGAAGGCCATTTGAAAAGATTCAAGTAGAGAGGTAAACAGATTTTCAACGTCTCTACTGTAAAGACTAGCCTTATGAAACAGATACCAAGGTCAAAGTAGCTAGACAGGCAAAAACCTCTAGGTGGGTAGTACCACCAACTAGGCCACCAGATCGAGCCAGAAGAAAAGAATATTAGGCTGATCTGATATACCAATGGACCAGTTGTAAGTCCTATCGAGCTATCTGGATTGGGAGTTTGGTAAACCTGCAAGGGTATACTAAAGTATTTCAGATATGCTGTAAAGTAGATGCTAGGGTTTGTATGAACTCTACAAGAGCATAGCAGTTTAATGTTCAGCCATGACTGCAAGTGTAGGTTCTGCTATAGTGATATCTAGATCAGCTATAAAAATAGGTACAGAAGGCTCTAGAGGGAATACCTCGAGGATAAATTAGTCCTAAGGTTGAGACAATGATCTGGGTATCTGTAATAACCCAGTAATGTTAACACAGGTTACAGATTTAGAGGATTTAAAGTGGAACACCCAAGCAGGGGTGTTAGATATAGCAATTGGTAGGAAACATTCAGGCAAACTCCTTAAATAGGTAATATAGAAAAGTTATAAATATAGCCAATTGTACACTCTCCTGTAGTGGTTCAATAAACCACAATACTAATAAGTAATTAATAAAAGTCAAAAGACCAAAGAGGTCATCTTAATACAAAAAAAAAAAAAAAAAAAAAAAAGAAAAAGAAATAAAATTGAGATTAAAAAACTAAAACTAAAATGAATAGTATCAATGAGTAATAAGAATAAGATTAGTAGAAGTATTGTGTCTTCTGGCCTTACTAATAATTATTTAATTATTAAAAATAGTAAATAGCCAAGATTTGATATTAGAGAAGAAGTAACCAATAAAGTAACAAAAATAATTAATAAAGATAAATTATAATGATCATATAGATTATAATAACATTTTTAAAAATAGTAAACCATTATAGTATAACATCTTTAGAGAATTTATTAAGTCTAGATGAGATGTATTGTCAGTTTAATAAATATAAATTATTATAAGTAAAAAGTTGGTTCTGAAAAAGAAGTTTATAATATTTAAGTTAGTTTTTAAAAATTAGATATTTTGAATAAGAAGAAAGAAGAGATTCAAGAAAAATAGTTCTATTATTTAAAATATATAAAATATTATAGATTGTATTAGTTAAAAAAATCTAGTTTATGTGTTTAATAAATTATATTATTTTAAAATTTGTAGTTAAATGATTAGAACTATTAATAATTGAATTAGAATATAAAAAAATATTAGTTAAAGATCAGAGATTATTTTGAAGTTGTTAAATTTATATATTAGTATATATATCTAATAGGTCAAAGTTGTTAAATTGTTTGAAAATATTAAAAATATAATGTTGTAATTGAATATTCCAGATGTATTTAATATTATAGATTTGAAAATATAAAAGAGTACTAGAAAGTATTGTGTAACAGAATTTGGCTTTAAGATTAATAAGATTAATATGCTGAATAAAATTTTATTACAAATAGGTTGCTTAATTACAATATTGTACAAATGACATTCAATACTATGAATAATAATTGTATTGATAATATAATAAGTATATGAGTTAATAAATATTTAGTTTTGCAATCTGAATAAATTAAAAAGATTTAGAAATAATTAGTTTTGTTTATTTAGATTGATTATTATCTAGAATAAACTAATAATCTAAAAATTTAAAAAATTCTTTAGAAGAGTGAAGTAAAAAAAGATGATTATTATAAAAGATAGAGATATATTGAAATAGAGGATTATTAATAACCAAAATGAATTTTAAAGAATTAACTTGGATATTAGTCATAACATAAAAGTATTCAATTATAAATAGTATATAAGAGAATTTGTTTGTGAAAAAATAACTCAGAAGATATTATTTATATATATCAAAACAAAACTTTTTTTAATAATAAATAATATTTGAAATTTTAGATTAGTAATTCAAGTAGGTTATAGAGTATAATTAAATACATTTGAATGTATGTATAAAATAAAAATTTGAAGTAGAATTGTTCATGAAATACATAAACTAGATGCTTAAGTTGTTAAAGAAAATTAGAAATAATTGCAATATATCAATTGCACTAGTGCATTAAGTATCTGATTTAATTTAATCTGATGCAATTTTTCTTGCATACTTCTAAATAAATATTTATATATTTATATTTATATTAACAGGTCTTAAAAAAGTACAATTATGTACTAAATTAAAGCTTATAGATTATTATCATTGTACTAATATACAAATTAGTTGTTATAAATGTTTATAATTTATTGATTAAAGTGTATATATTCACTTCAATAATTTGTAATTTACTATAGTTTTTAATCACATCTCTTGCTTAGGTAGATTTAGTCTGTAAGTTTAAAATTATTTATTACATTACAAATAGTTTATTGGCCAACATTATTTTGATTGGTTTGAATCAAGAATCATCATCATGTTATTATCTGTAATTTTTTGGTTGCCTTTTGTGAAACCCAATTGATATCTTTACTTTAATGCCTATATCTCATATTAATAAATTATCATAAGGTAAATTGGCAATATAAACAGGTCTACTGACCCTAAATACTAATATTTTTAATTAAATATAAAAATTTAGTAACATTTTAATTCTCTTTTTGTTTTGGTATTTTGGACTAAAAAAATCTACTATAAATAGTTCAAATTATTTTTTTAAATAATATTAAATAACAAATCAAAACAAAAGTAAATTAGTTTTATTAAAATAGAGATTATATAATAAAAAAAATATTAATACAATCTGAGTATGATAACAAATTTTTAGAAGGCCTAATAATTTGAATATGCAAACAGTTTCATAGTACAAAAATTTAGAACATTTGAACATATAGAACATAGAATATATAAAATTTTTTAACAATAATCATTACTGTTTTAGTCTAAAAGGAAAAATTGTGGATTACAAGTAAGAGAGTATCCAATAAATAAGATATTTCATAGTCAATCATAAAATTTAGAGAGAGAATATAAATAAATTATATGCATACAGATATGTATTAATTTGAATACAAAAAAATGCAATGTCATAAATTGTAATAACCAATATTAGTAAAACAAAAATTTTAGATCCAAAAATTGGTAATTTAATACAAATTAATTTGTTTATTTATCTGATATTTAACTTTTTATTTTTTTTATAAGATTTTTTATTAAGTTGAATAAATGATAATCAATGATTATTACTACTGGCCATCAGCTTATAAGGCAGAGCTCTTTTCTATCTTATCAGCAATCTCAACTGTATCTCGCAATGCAACACTTCAAATCTATACTAATTCACAATCATTTATCTCAAAGTACTATAAACTCTCTACTTAACTTAACAATCCTAACAAACTTTTTAAATTTAATACATGGCCTTTATGGCACACTCTTTTTAATATTATTAAATCCTTTAACCTAAACTTTGACTTCCACAAAGTTCAGATACACACAGACAACACTTTTAATAATATGGCTGATTCTTTAGCAAAACAACACAATTTCTCTTTGCTGCTAATCTTTCAATATACAAATATTTATAACCATTTTTATATTTTACAATGGGAACAAAATCTGGTCGAGCTTTCCACTAGACACTTTATTAAAAATATCTGCAAAGCGCATATATTAGCAATGTAGTCATCACAAAAAAGAAACAATGAATAGGCTCATATTAATCATTATATAGACTGAAAATCTATATGGTTATATCTTAATCATAACCAAAAACCTTCAGCAAATTTTACTAGCTTTAAGCTTAATTAATCAAAAGCCTTTAAAATTAAAACTCTATTCAATAAGCTACCAATACACTTTTCTTTTCACAACATCTACCTAGCTATTTTCATAAATCCTAACTGCTTTCAATATAATCTTTCTAATTCTCATTCACATTGGCTAACATGCTCTAACTCTTTTCTTATTACAAACATTATCAACTCATCAGTTTAGCATACTCTATCTAAAGCAAATCTTAATTTATCTACTAGTCAGCTACATGAACTTATTTGTAAAATTCAAAACCATCTCTTATTTGAACAAATACTATTTCAAGCAAACTCTTTCTATCTGAACCTTATTTTTAAAGGCCTTATACTCAAAGCTTTAATTGAAACAATTCATAATTACAACATACCTACTAAAATAGCCTCACAAACTATTATTCAAACACTCTTTAATATTAATGATCAAATATATAACCAAATATGGAAACCTTACTGTATTGACTTCTCCAATTAGAAAAAAAATAATAATATTACATCTCTTCAAACCTTTAACAATCACAATACCTCACAACAAATACAACAAATTAAACATCACAAAAGATCACATACAAACTATACATACTCATATCTATGTGGAATAGCAGATCAATTACATTTACATTCTAATACCTGCCTACTGATTGGACAGACTATTAGAAAAATCAATATATGGTTAACACTTTGGATTAACTATAATACATCTTATAATCATATTCTAACATTACAAATCTAGATGGGCCTTGACCACTATAGTCAGCTTAGGTCACAGATAAAGTTGTCTGAGCTTTAATTCTTGCATGTAGTTTTTATTTTGTATTTTACAATCTTAGTATAT
>CAJVQA010007343.1:0-13934 GCA_910591915.1 Cetraspora pellucida | reverse complement strand
AATGGTGTATCTTAGTTTGTTTTAGATTAGTATATAGAAGGTCGCAGGTTAACCTGCAGTTAGTATTATTATCCTGTTCTTTAGTTAGTTAGGTTTTTTGCAATTTTTCTTTTTTGTTTACTTATTGTTTTGAGATCTATGGGAAAGAGTTTTTTTTTAATATATACTTGTAAACACATATGTGCACTATTTTAACATAACCACATCGCTAGTATTTATTATGTGTCATACTATCATATGATTTAACAGTCCCATGGGTCTGCTTTTCTGCGATCACTTAATGTCAGGTTTATCAATTCGAATGTGCGATAAAAACTTAACCAGCTTTAATAATCAATGGCCTGCATTATTACTTTGCAATGACCCTTCGGGTCTAAATTTATGTGGTGTCACTCTTCTGCAGAATCATTTCTCACGATCGATTTTTGTTAACAGTTACTAAACGAATAATGACTAAAAGCTTTATTATACACAATCTTATGATAAGAAAAGAGATGAATGGGGCTTAAAAGGGCTATAAGAGGGAAGAGTACAAATTCCTTATCAGTAGTTTTACCCAAATTCATATGTTATGCGGGGCTTGGAATCCCCAGATCTTGAAGATTGTTAACTTTTTCACTTCACAGGAGCAATCGTCAAATCTAAGGGGATTTAATTTACCTATAAAGCAACAAAATAGATTCAGTATTTGGAGCTTATAACCGAATAGACTTGCTTTTCATAGTGTGATCTAGATTGCGTTACCTTAACCCAATTACTAATCATATAACTTTTTTTTCTGCCAAGTTTTTTGGATCTAGCGAATAAAGGGTATAAAAATAAACAAGTTTCCACCATAAGATAAGTTAGCAATACCGTTTTTTGGCTCATATTTATTTTTACTTGATTCACCTACCTGTAATTTATTTTTAAAATAATTTGCTATTTCATTTAACGGAATTTATGAAAATGAAATTTTACTTACTATATTTTTTGTATTAGGTACGAAAATGAATAGTAATAAAAAAACCACCCCCAAGACCAACAATAGTAATGCCCCCAAGACTAATAATAGTAATGCCTCTAAGACCAACAGTAATAACACCTCCAAGACCAATGATAATAATACCTCCAAGACCAACCAAAGTGACGCCCCTAAGACCAATAATAGTAACACCTTCAAGACCAATGATAGTAATGCCTCCAAGACCAATGATAGTAATGCCTCCAAGACCAATGATAATAACGCCCCAAGAACAATGATAATAATACTCAAAAGAACCTCTATACTTGTAAATAAAGTTTACATTGCGTAAATATTCTACAAAAATAATTTCCTCAAAAATATAACCACCTGGGACTTAGTTTCTTTTTCTATTCAAACTAGATGATATCTATAATGAACTGATTTCACATTACTATGAATATGGAGATGAGGGTAACAATTCTCTTAAAAGTTATATGTGGTATTCAACTGGTGATGCCGATTGTAGTGATCAGGATAATTATGATCCTTAATAAATAATCAAAAAAAAATTTATTATTTATTTTTTATTTGTATATTATATTGCTGTTCGGCAACAATTTTTTATGAAATAAAGAGGGGGTCCACTGGGCTCGTCATTTTTTATTTTTATGCGATTGTGTAAATGAGTATTGGTCACTATTTATACTGTTATTTAGATTTTTATTAATGTTAAACAATGATCTACTAATGATGTTTATCTAAGCCTGCAAAGCAATTAATAACTTCTTTTGATCTACCAGGGCTAGCTTTATTCATATAAAAAATAAAAACAAAATACAGAATAAAAATATACATATTCAGAAATTTTTTATCTAAAAATTTTTTGGTGGAGAATATGTTGTCGACATCATTGATGTTGATGGAGTCCAATTTTCAGTTACCGGCAAAAGACTAATTTCATCCTTCACATCAACAGACATTGCAATAATTTTTTTTACCATAAACCTCATTTTAAGGGCGTTCTTTAAAAATTCTTCAACTATTGGGCATAAGGAAATACGTAATGATATAACCAACTTACATATTCGGAAAACCCGATAAAAATCATCTTCAAATAAGTCTAACGCAGAAATGATCAGACGATCTCGTATTACTTGGATACCTAAAACAGGAACTTTCTCTAACTTATCATTTATCGATCTGGCTATATCAGTAGTATCATCCCTCCCATCAAAAAAAACATTATATCATTCATCAAAACAATCTTTGCAAATACATATCAATTTTTTCCAGTCGATAATTTCTTTATCTTGTTGAGGCAGTAATCGTGAAACCTCAGCAAGTACTATTTCATTTTCCACTGTGTCAAGCTTTAACAAAACTTGTAGATCTGGCTTCTTTCCTGAATTCGTGGCTTTCATTCGTTCCATCCTAGACTGTGAAGACTTGTTTGTCTGCTCAGACCTATACGTATTAAAATTTTTGTATAGCATTTAGCAGGTCTTTATATATTTATAATGATCATTATAAAAATAATTACAGTATATATATTACTATGCAAGTTTAAGGGACCACTTCAAATATGTAAAGATTAGATCTAAAACCTTTGATACAGCATAAATTACATATAAGTTCTCGCTATAATCATCTTCCGTTAATAATGGTCTCAGACTCCAAATATGTCGCCTAGAATTAGAAATACTCTTAATTAATGATATAACCTTATATAAATATACATATAATTTAACACAAATAACTTACAATCCTTCTAACAAGTCAAAAACCGCCATCAGTATACATCTGGATTTAATAGACATTTCTCCTCATAGAAAGGCTATTGGTCGCATTAATACAGGATCAAAGTCAGGTCTCAGATCTTTATACGTGTCTACGAAATCATCCATCATGAATTTAATTTCTCCCAGAAATTTATTATTGCCGAACTCATGGTGCATCAAAATCTGCTTAGACCTAGACGATAACAAATTTACAAATGGGTCTTCATTTCCAGAGAGATCAATAATACCAGATGCTAAAGGAACTTCTGGTTTAATTGTTGCTAGATCTAAGCGTTCCAAATGATGAACAATTTCGATATATGCGATTATAGTAGCTTCCGAGCAACTATTTCCTAGCTTAACTCTCTATAGATAATATTTCCCAATTAACAATAAACACACCAGAAATCAAAATTATGATATTTACTTACACATCTGCTTAATATAAATTCTATATTCTCTTGAATTATATTAATGTTACATTCCTGTTCCATAGCTTGTCGCTATATTAGTAAAAAATGAAAAAAGATAAGTGCTTTTCGTTTTGGATAGTATGAGGTACATATATATTTATACTTACTTTCTCTTTTTCTTTCATCCAAGCTTCTTTATAAAATTTTTGATGTTGTTCCTAAAACAGAAGAAGAAAAATAACTTAATCTAGTATCTTCAAGATAATATAATTATATAATATAATATATGAAATCAGCTATTCCAAAGTTATTCATTTTCTATAATATAAATGGGATCTATGCCCATGGTCAGCAATAAGGTACACAAGGCATAGCTCGTACCGAACCTAGTATGAGACCCACACTGGAACGATGAATCCCCTGAACTGCACCCTTCGATGCTTACAGTGCTAGCATTCCATAAGCTAAGATATATGCAAAAACTTTATCATGTACACCTGGATACAGACAGCAACATAGGCCTATATTGTTATTTTTTCATCCCCTTCTGCAAAATTGTTCATCATCTTCCGAAAAAATAGATAACCCATTTTTTATTATATACCTTAGAAGTCATGTTAAACTGAGATAAGATCTCCACTAGCTTTCGCTTATTTTTTGAATTATTTGTCCTACACGTAGTTATAGCTTCTTCTAGCTCCTGGCGGTATTGAAATTCTGCTATATTAACATTGTTTCTTCTCAAAGTCTTAATCTTCAGTAGATAGACATTTGGCAACTATTCTTTAAAATACAATACATTGCTTCGTTAGTTGCGGTTAAGGTAAAAATAATTTTCAGACATTTTGGAAGCAATAAATGTTAGTTCAATTTTTTAATCACTGTAAAGCGATAAACTTCCATAACTTCATTATACTCCTCTTTATAAATGGATTTCACTCTTCTTTGAATGGCAGTACAAATGACAAAAGAATAGCAGAAAAAGGACCTATATGCGCTCTACGCCATTTTTTTACATTCTACATTACACTACGTTGGTCATAAGGTAACCTTTAGGCATGTGGGATGCATGTTGGAGATCTCGAGATCTTCAGCATTACAGTGTAGAGAAAGATCCCTATGTATTATACTTCGCCCAACTACCTAGTAGAGCCTTTATTTTTTATTATAAAGACTATAAAAGTGAAAATATATATGTTTTGGTTAGAATAAATAAATTTTTGTACCGGCTTTGAAGTAGATCTAAAACTTGGATATTATTTTTTCTATGAACGTTTGTAAATAAAATTCCAAAAAATTCGTATAAAGATTTGGTTGCACAGATAACATATGTGTCATGAGATTGTTGACCGAATTTGGGTTAGGGTACTATTTCGAGAAAAACTTAAAAATGGTACTTTTTACTCGTTCCACATGAGTTATGCATAATGATAAGCCTTGTAAGGTATTATAGTACAAATAAATTTATATATATGTGAAATTTATTCTAACACGTTATTGCATTCACACTGCTTATATATTCCATTCGCTACTTTTTTGCATGTTTTGCAATATAGATGTGAATGGTGATTGCATTCGTCACAAACCTTACACCCATGCTTTCATCCTTTAAAGATATGCCATTTTTCGATATAATTTCGACTTCTTTTATTTGTATTATTCCACATTTGTATATTAATAGAAAAAATAATATACACGTGGTTATTTTTTTTATACAAACCTGTAATTAGTATACTTGCATTTATGCCCTATCTTGTTATAAGCCTCATAAGGCAGGAGAATTTTATGAGGAAAAAAAGATAAGCCATTAAGCAGTAAGATTTATAGGAGTACATGAGTTTAAAAATAATTGATAAGCATATATATTGACTTTATTTATAGAAACGATAAGCATGTTTAGATAATGTTAAAAGATGGAAAAACTTTAGCAAGTGTGACCAGGCGGTCACAGTTGAGTAAAAATTTGATATTTATCAAAATCGGAAAATTTTTGGTAGCTATGACCCACACTTGAATAAAATTTGACGCAGTAAATTTCATTGGCTCGCTTTTAAAACCTTAGCTTTTACATAATCAATATTATTCATGCCCAGTCTTGAAATAGTTGACGCAGAAAAAGACTTAATACAATATATCTTTCCTTCCCCTCCAACCCTATCAAAGAGTTTAAAGATTTTTATTGCCCTTTCTTTCCTTTTTCTAAGATTAGCCTCTGAAACTTGTTTTAGTCTAGAAAGTGCTCCCGAATTTTATCATTAACTAGAGAATTGGACGTATCCTTACTATATGTTTTTTTATAATGGTCAAACCATAACCTATACCCTTTCCCAAAATAATAATATGCATGAATCACTTCTAGAATAGTTTTTTTATTACTATCTTCGGCATTGATGATCTTATTTTCTAGTTCAGGAAAATTAACCGAGCTAATATCCATATTAGGGAATGTTTGTAGAGAAATAATACTACCAGAAGAGCTTTGCTGTGGAATTGGAGCGGACAATTCCTTGATAAGCTTTTTCAAAATAGGCAAATCTTTTCTTCTAACTGCTTTCTTTGCCTTCTTCTTGGGTGAAGATAAGTTGATGTCTGTACCTTCATTGGAACATTTTTTACTGCTGGTATCAGGTTGTTCTTCGTTATCAACACTCATTTCTTCTTCCTCTTCCGGTTTCATATTAGTTAATGGACATATAGGACATAGTTTTTGTGAATTATTGATACAATTGTAATGGATAATATGTTTGCAGGTTAAGCATATGAGTGGTTTCAAGGGGCCTTGAAGTTGGGGAGAGAACCAAAGAAAGCCTATAGGTAGGAGATATGAAGAAAGATCTTTAGAACATTTGGCACACCTCAAATTACTTTTGACTTGTTGGGTTGCTGTATCTTCGATCCCTTCCATCTGTATAGGTGGTATTCATATAGGTAGTGAAAATAGAACAAATGTTTCACCCATCAAAGGTGAAATTCCAGTTGATTGGGAGGCCTCCTTGGGATTAGTTAACGGCAAATTGGAAACAGTGCCAAGGGGATTGGCTTGATCTAATATTTCCACATTCTTTCCACAACCCAGGAATGGACATGTGTTTGGAACAGTAAGTAAAAGCTTTTTTTCGATACAGAGTCTATGAAAAAGGTGTCTGCATGCTAGGTATGTGAATGCTTTGAGAGGAGATATTAAAATATCATTGTCACATTCAGAGCATGGCCCTAGTTCTGTAATTTTTTTACCCTTAATAATGCCATCCTTGAAGGTTTTAAGAATATTATATGCGAGATTTTTGATGTTATTAATAGGAGCAGTTGATGTGGAAGTAGAGGTAGACATATTCAAGAGTAAAATTTATGTGATTAGATTTGTATGCGTTAATATAAAGTATAACCAGATAAGTATTTCACAATTTTTTTTTATACTTAGCTCATTTTTATACATTAAACACCCTCATGATTAAAAAAATTAGTTTGTGGATTTTATGAAATCTTATTTTGAATTTGGTGATCTGTTCATTTACGAATTATTTAGTATAGGCCAGGATCGCTTGATCTTTGCTGGCAATCATGAATAAATAATTTAGCTTAAGGGTAGACCCAAAAAGTTATTGCTCTGCAATAAGTGCAGTTAGTGAGTTGGTTAGTACCGAAATACTTTTATGCTGATCTCTGATTCGTGGATTTAAAACACATAACATCACTCTCTTGAGGCCCATTATAACATAATGTGATTTACTTCACTTTGTGGCTATATATAAGATCATCAAGCTCGATAATTAACTTTACCTCTTACTTTACTCTTTCGAATAGAGCGTTTCTTTACTGCTCTAGTCTTATGCGCATATGTAACTTCTATTTCTGAACTAGATGTGAAAGAATTACTTGAATTGCTGTCTGAAGTGTCTGAATTAGAAGAAGCATCTGTGGAATATTTGACATTATTTTTTTTATTCTTATTTTTGGAAACATTGTCATTTAATCTTCTGGATGGTAGATGTGTAGGAGGTATGTTGCAAAGCAATGACCTTTTGGGTCTATCTTCAATATTTGAGAAAATTTTGTTAATTATATTCATAACCTTCTCTTGAGCTAGACCAGGTTTAGATTCAGTTGATTTAGATAAATTATTTTTAGTAGAGCTGGCTTTGTTAAAATCTTCATCAAATAATGGGATGCTTATACCATCTATTATAATTTTAGCATGGCAGACACGGGTTTTGGGAGAATGTCCAAAGCTTATTTTTGCTTCACACATCCATAACCAATCTTGCCCCAACATCAGATCGAATAATGGATTTTTGTGAATTTGAAAGTCTATTAGTTTAGTATCACCTAAACTTTGCCACTTTCTTTTAATGCGAAACTGTAAATCTAAACCTTTTATTTCTTTACCTATCAGATCATCACCAACTATACCTTCTAATCTGTGGTCAGATTTAAGCTTATTGGATAAGTGTTTGCTAATAGTATTATATTTAGATGTTGTATCAATTAACACTTTTACTGGGATTTTTTCTTCTATGAGTGTATTGATGAACATGTTAAATATGTTTAATGATGTATATTATAACCAAAAAATAATATTTATTCTGAATTTTATTATGTATTAATATAATAAATAATAGCAAAGCTAGTACCAGGATACATATTACGATACGATATTGACAATGAATAAAACTACATTAGAAAATAATCATAAATCTCGAAATGGTAATAGTGTGATATCTCACATTATTAAACAAGTGTCAAATAAAAAAATTCAGATCTCTTTTCATCAATTACTAAAAATAGTAAAACCCGAGATTCGATAGGATATTATAAACTTGATAGCAAACCCAGATATTTCTCAAAGAAATCATACACTATGCAAGGCTAAAAGAAAAAAGAGATTTTTAAATGATACTACATCTGAGTTCTCATTCTCATCTTCATCTGGGTCTAGTTATGAATAGTTTAATAATGAAGATTTTGTTATAAATATGGTGAAAGCAAAGAAGTGTGATTAGTTCTCATTGTCAAAAATTTTTCTGTATAAATTGATATTATCCTTGACCTCACTATTTTTTTGTTTAGATGCTGGAGTATACAAAGTTTTCCCAATGGTCCTTACTAATAATATCATATCCTAGTATTAATAAACATTTACATATATATTTGGGCAGATGATACTTTGTAAATCGTAACCAAGCTTCTGGTGTTTTTAGATTATTGATATAGTTTAAATCATATTCAGTTAACATGTATTGGGTATAACTATTTTTTGTCCATTCCTCAAAAATATCTTGAATATTGAGCGAGTTGTATGAATGCATTATATATCAAATGTATTGTTTTATCTAACTAAGACATTTTTATTTCATTTACTAAATTTTCACTACATGTATCTTAACTGATTTCTCTACTAGATAAAAAAAATAAATTGTGAAGATTTGCCAAAGATAGCTAGATTGCCATTGCTTTGAGCACCTGTTCTACTTCTTTATCTGACCTAAAAAATAAAAATGCCTTCATATATTTATTTTATCGAAAGAGCTAAGACATGATTTAGAATATAGCAGTTTTTTAGAAGCTAGCTAGCATTGAATCAATTTCTGCTATTTGAGATTCGAAGAAATTAGAATTATTGTTTTCAGGTTGGAATGATGAGGCCTGAGATCCAGAGATTGGGCTAGGCACTTGGTCAGATTCGGATTCGAGATCAAAGTCTTCTGATTTTGTATCACCTATAGCATAATTCTTTCCCACACCTAGACGAACAATCTTATGCCTCAATGCTATTCTGTTAAGAAGATCAAGATGCTGATGAGTTGGGTTTGGACCACCGTGAACTTTGCAGGCATGCTTTTCTCCTATTTTTCTTAATATTTTAGGCATGATTTTATAAGGCTTCAAAAACTTGCTAAATGCTCTAGTATTGCGCTTTCCATTTTTACTAAAGGTAGGATCACTTAACTTTCTGGCCTTTATAGCCTCTTGAATCCAGATAAGCAATGCTATTGCACGTTCTGGGTTCTTCTCCATTGATAGGAATGGGCGAGGTTCTGGATCATTCTTATTTTCTTCTTTATTCTGAGCATATTCAGTGCAATACCAAGAATAACTATTTTTATACCATGCCGAAGGATTAGATGGGTCAACTTTATAGTGATCAATCTGAAGGCTGGATACTTCAGCAGGTCTCATACACAACATCATTATTACATCTGCGAGATTCTGTAATAAGGAATCTTTGGTAGTATCAATGTTTTGAATTCTTTTAAGTCCTTTTTCTAAGGAGAAATGTGGTGGAATTTTTAACTGATTATTGGCTACATCTTGTTCAGTCCATTCTTTCTGAATTTTGTTAGAAGCCATGGTAACACCCGGAAGTTTAGCATAAATATCAATAGGTTCTTGAGCAATACCAGCTTTTGCCAATTTATTACAAAATAAAGAGAGTCGCTAACAGAAGGCAATGATTTTGTCATTACTTTTTAAACCTAAATCGAGAGCATGGATATAAATATCCCACTCATCACCAGTTTTGGCACAATAGAGAGCTCTTTTTTCAATAGTGAGCTTTTTCTTTCTTTTGTCTGGCACAAGAACTCCTATTTGATTTTCTTTGAATAAGCGCTAACAGAGAGCCTCTTTCACATCTTTACGAGCCTTCCAATCCGGTAACATAGTACTAAGCTCATTAGCGTGAGCACATAATTGAAGCAGGTTTGATTCGGCCGATAGGTTATATTTATTGAGAACCTGATCCAAAATGGAGGTAAAGCTATTAGTTTTGGGTTTTTTAGTTTTTCGAACAGTTGCCATAATAGATATGTAAATAATCTATATCAATAAGTAAAATGTAATTATACATTAATCTACTTATTTTTTAATTCGAAATTAATTACGCTTTTTCCTCTTATACTTAAAAAAAAGAGGTTATGTATACCTATAGGGTTACCAGATGTTGAGCTATATGATTATACTTCATGCATAGATCAGAGAAGTCAGATATATAATTCTTAAACCTGGTAATTTGTACACATAATTCATTCTGCTTTTTTTTATCATAATTCTCTTTACTTTTATATTTTTCCACATGTTTATTGCATGCATTATATTTAAACCTATTTAGCTCACCACAATCTCTACAAGGAGTAGGTATTGGAGAATTATGATAAATATAACATCTTTCTGATTTACTATGTCAATCACAGATTTCTCCAGTTCTATGAATATATGAGCAATGGTATAATATCATCGTGATTATATATAATAATTACTTCAATCAAATATATAATTTTTTTGGCATCTAGCTAAAATTTCTGAAATAATTAATTTTATTTTAAAGATTTATCTACCAATTAATAAAGTTTCAATAACATATACTTTTTGTCAGATTAAACAATGCACATATACAAATTAATCAAATGAGTTTGTCTAGTAAAGCAAAAAAATGTTTATGTGAATCATTACATCAACAGCGTCTAAATCAAAAGTTGGCCGAAAATAATGAAGCAAAAAAGCTTTTCATAGGTTTAACAGATCTTAACTATAAACCTGATTATAGAAATCATATGTATTATAAATATTTGCTTTCATCCGATAATAAAAATGATATTGCACTTTTAGAAGCATACCATCCTGAAGAGATTTATTTTCAATATATTATCTGGATAGGAGAAAAAGGCTTTATATTAGTTGAACATCCTTCTGAAGTTTATAAAATACTTGATTCCCATGAGTGTATTGACAGAAATCAACCTCTTCATCCAATACTTGATATTGATGCCAGACAGAAACCTGATCCTACCAATTCTGAACTACCTTCCTTAGATAGTGAAAAAATTTCTCGTGAAGATTTAATGTCTAAAATATTGATTGCTTATATAGATGCATTAAGTCTTATACCAGAATGTATGCCTTTCTTGCAATCTTTTGTATTAGCAAGTTCATCAAATGCTAATAAATGCAGTTGGCATATTGTTTATTCTCATGCCCGATTTATTGACTATAGAGAACTTAAAGGCTTTACGAAAAAAGTTATAGAATTAGTAGGAGAGCCATATTCTAAATTCATTGATGTTGGCCTTCCCAAATCACGTTTTAATCTTCAATTACTTAGATCAGCAAAAGAGAATAGAGTTAAAAGACCAGCCATTTCATCAGTTAAGAATGGATTCAAAAATCTAGAAGACTATTTAGTTCAACCAAAATCCGATTATTCTGTGATCTGACCACGAACCTTTCCTGATGAGAAGCCAGCAGAAGAGGAATTTAAACCTATTGATGATGATGATGCTTTGGTTAAAGGAGCTAATTTAGTTATTGAAAAATATGGGAGGCTCCAGATTGGAAGAGCCGAGAAAGGGTTCATCAACTTTTAAGCACAATCTGTATTATATAATAATGAGCTCCACTCTAAAGATTGCCCTATATGTGATGTTAAACATGAAAAAGACCAACTCTACAGATTTATTCGAAAAAATGGACATTTTATACTCAAGTGCTATCGGCAAAAACAATATAAACCAGATCACAAAGGGCTTAGTTTTGATAAAGTATCAAATAAAGTCAAATCAGAAGTGAAACTCAAGAAGTGGGAATTAATTGAAAGATTGCCCAAGGCTGTAAAACATCTATGCCCACTCGTAGAATTATCTGGAAATAATATTAATGTTAAGGAAATGGAGAACGCCCCAGAAGCTTATCCAGATTTCATGAGTGAGGAACCTACTACAACCCTAATTCGCTCACCTGTTGCCAGCGGAAAAACAAAAACCTTAAAAGAGATTCTTAACTCTTTAGCTAAAAGTGAAGCAAGTTTACCTTGTTTTAACTGGGTTTCATACTGTAAAACTCTTAGTAATGAAACTAAAAGTAAAATCGAAGTATTACAGAAATCTGGGCTTCGTGTATGCCATTATCAGGAAAATGAAGGTAATTTAACTATACGTGACTGAGATGTTATTATTGTTCAGATCGAAAGTACACATCGTTTTAATTTTCATGGGGGTCATTCTTATGTAGTTATTTTAGATGAAGCGAATGGTATTATGCGTCAAATGGCAAGTGGAATCTATGCACGAGAATCTGAAAATGCCATGCGGGATTTGTTAAAGTCGGCTGTTCATGTGGTTGCCATGGATGCTTTTGCAAATGAGTTAACTTTAGCCTTCTTAAGACAATACCGGAGTGGAAACATTCGAGTTTTTGATAATAAGTATCAGCCACGTAAAAGTAAGACTGTAAAATTTCTTTATGATTCAAATAAAGGTTCAGAAGCTATATGTAAAGGTCTTAAGATGCTTAAAGAAGGTAAGTGTGTTGTCTTTTCAATGACCTCCTGCAAAAAGGCTTGGGCAATAGCTAATCAAGTATCTAAATTGCAAAAACCAGACAGTTCATGTGTTTTATCACGAGTTTATTTTAGTCAAATAGATGAAAAACAATGCCAGAATGACTTTGCTGATATTAATGCTACCTGGAGTGGCCTTGATTGTGTAATCTATACAAGTACTGTGGAGTCAGGCATCTCGTTCAAAATTCCTAACTATTTTGATGCAGTTATAGCAATTAGTAATATTAAAACAGGAGTACATGCTGAAGCATTTACTCAGATGCTTTATCGAACTCATGATTGCCCATATTGTATTGTTTCTCTTTACAATAGTAAAACACATTCTGAGATTTTTAAAGAACCAAATCGTGATCTTATTCGCACAGAACTTTTAGCCTTAAGACCTGGAGATTTACCAACTGCAATAAAGGGGCACTGTGAATGGAACAAAATCGCTAACTGTTATATACTTGATTCATCTTCAGTAGTAGAAACTTATATTGAGGTTGAGTATCAGAGATGCTTATCTGCCAAATATTTTTCAGAAATTCTTTGTAGTTTGATTGCTAGTACTGGTGCATCGCTAGAATTAATTGCAGTAGAAGATACCAAATTAGCCAAAGCTTCTCGTACAGAAATATTTCATACTATTAAGAATACTGAAGAAAGGATCAAAAGTTCTAATGCAGAATTAATAGTCAATGCTCCAGATATCAATCCTAATGAAGCTAAAATGCTTAATCTAAATCCTGAACATTCTTTTGCTGATAACATAACCCTGCAACGACATTATTTATGGAGAACATATGCTTCAGGCGATATTGGAGTTAAGGGTGATATTCAAAACTGAGGTATAAATAACAATAATTAGGTTAAGCTTTGTGATATAGATTTTGTGAAAAGATATAATAATCCTGAACCTTTACAATATTTTAGAAGGCTGGCATATTTCAGAAGGCAAGGTTCTAATGCAATAAATTCTATAGAAAATCTAAAAATCAAAGAAAAAATGCAATGAAAAGATTCACATGAATCTATAGATCCATTCTCAGTTGATTTGCATAAATTTTATTCAGCTAAGCAGTGGGAAGCGGTATATAATCTTGTCCAATCGATAGGCTTCAGTGATATAGATGACACAAATATTCTTTCTAGTGATGATGTGGCTAAAACTTTTGAGCAATCACAGAAAAAAATTGGTAAAATTCAGGAAGATGCATTATTACTTTTCGGTTTTAAGACCAGAGCTAAAGGATTGCCCGATCTCAAGGCTACAATAAAATTGATTAATGCAATAGTAGGAAATTAGTGTGGTTATATCATTAAGGGTAGTGCAACTCGTGTAGGTTCTAAGGGACATCAAGTATGGAAACACACTTATTGGATTAATCGTAGACCATATGGTGGAGCTGGTTTTAAAAATCAAGAAGAAGTAATGGCTTCAAAGTTACGTATTCCTAATTATCATTCTATAGCTCCAATTA
>CAJVQA010007342.1:0-13935 GCA_910591915.1 Cetraspora pellucida | reverse complement strand
ATTAGAATCAGAAAAACCTACTCTACAAACTTTTCTTATAAATTAAAATTAGTTTACTTAATATAATTTTTTATAAATTAAATATAAAAAAAAAATTACCATTAGGTTTATATATAATTTTAAAATACTACCCCCTACTCTTAAAAAAAATAATAATAATATATTTTATGTAAAAATTATTTCAATACTGATTTTTAATATATAATGTTGAGAAATTCTATTTTCTAAAATTTAGAATTATTGAGAGCCAAAATTATGTTGATACCGACCAGTGTTTTTTAATATAAAACCCGGCCGACATTAACGGCCTGCACTAACCTTAAATTTTAGGACCCGAGTCAAAATAGAATTTCCAGTTATTTCAGAAATAATTTAAAATTTTATTAAAATCAATGCAAATTTTTTCTAAGTTTTTTTTTAAAAAAATTTGAATAAAAATAACTTTTAAATAAATTCTACAAACTTATAGAATTTATTTCAAAAAAGTTTTATTAAATTTGATTAAATATTTTGAAAAGTTATTAGCATTTAAAGGTCTAAAAAAAATTCAATAAAAACAATTTGCTTGATTTCTATTGACTCACCCCAAATATACATAATTTCAGACAAATTTGCCTAAACTTGTGATTTGCCACAATTAGTTATTAAAATTATAAATAAAAAATTCTTTAAAGAATTATAAAAATTTATTTTTATTAATAAAAAGTGAATACGATTATATTACAGTATACCGAATATAAAAATTTTATTTAGCAAACAATCAAACTGTTATTGCTTATAGTTATTCATTAAAAGAAATATAAGTTGAAAATGAGTATTTGACAAGTTGGTTATTTGTACTAATTGAGAACTATTTCGTGACCCAGTGATCAAATCAAAATTGAGCGATTTAGACTATTCATGAGTAGTCTACGGATTGCATGATTCTAATTCTGGTCACTAGGTCATGAAATATGTCTCAACTCGTCACAGTACCTAACTATCAACTTTCACCTTATCTAATACTGATCTTCAACCTTCAATTTCGCTGGCCGAAAACGGTGTACATTTACTATACCTAAATAACAAATATATGCTAACAAATGTATATATCAAAATAAACGAGTCACTGATATTACTTAGGGAGTAATAGTCGAGCATCAATTGACAAAAACAACTCGAATCCAATGGAAAATTTTGATACTTTTTATTTTTTATACAAGCTCGAAAGCAGGAACCTTACAAGTAAGTAAAACGACTTAAAAAGGGGACACAAAACAAACAAACAGAAGAGAACATTGAATTATACCTACTATTATTAGGGACATATAATTCTCTTAAAAATATTCATGTGTTGTTACATCGCGATAAAGAGGAAGAAAGAATATGGGATAATAAGATTGAAGCCGTACAGCGATTGCTGCATCAACTTGCTTAATACTTGACCGCAATTCTGATCTGAAGTGAGAAAAGAAATTACAAGTCATACTCACTAGATCTCAAATCTCCTCCTGAAAACATTGAAAGGAACTTAAACTTCCAACGCGAAAAAAAAAACAATTAAAAACCTCCCTTTGAGCTCATCATTATGTGCGCTGAATTTTTCTTCCTTTTCCGGTTTAATGGTTTGATTCGAAAAATTAGGATTAATCAATTAATCAATCAAAAGTAAACAGACAAATATACATATATATGTTGTGCCTCAGATTACCACTTGCGTCAGATGTCACTTTGGCCTGAGTTAGGGTTAGGGTTAAGGTCAGGATTAGGCTATAGTTTAGGCTGATCTGTTAATTTTGGTCAAATGATATTATGTAGCTGACACCTGACGCAAGTGTTAATCTGAGGCGCAACATATCATTATCGTAAATGTAAACTTACATTATCACGAATGGCTCAAATGTCATTAAGTCGCAAGGGCCTTGTCAGGCCCATTTCCTCCTTCACCTGAATTATTATTGCCCCCATAGCCACCATTAGCACTTACAGTGTTTACTTTTGGGCGCCTTCGTGCGCGCCTCTCATCACCATAATACAGCCGATATTCACAAAACATACAAATCCAATCACCATTTTTTTCAGGAAATTTGATTCTACGCCTTGGAGCATTATTGTTAACAGATTGAATGTCTACTGAACCAGAAGTTGATGATGTGTCGTCTGTCTGCTGTTGGTGTTGATGATGGTGTTGATGTGAGTGGTGTTGATGTTGATGCTGGTGCTGATGAGGATGCTGATTTGAAACATTTTGACTATTATTCACAGTCAATTGGGCTTTTTTCTTATTCTTTTTACGACCAGCATTTTGCATTCTTTTTGAAGTTGCTGGTGGTGGTGGTGGCAGTGGTGGTAATAATGCTTTAGATCTTATTGCCGTCTGAGGGCGAACATGATTATTATTTGCACCTTCGTCATTTTTGAATGCAACAGACGATGGTGCCGCACGTTTTGTTGACGCTTTCTTCTTTGAACCGCCAGATACAGAAATAGTTGTAACTGTTGGCGATTGTTGAAGAAACAATGATGATGTGAATGGATCATTCTTAGTATTCATTGTTTGAATTGGCGAAACAGCAGCCAGCCGCTTTGCACTGGAAGCATTAACACTTGCAGCAGCTAATGCAGCAGATTTTTCGGGAATTGATTTAAATGAAAAATCAAATGTTGTCTGAGGAGGACGTACACTATCAATATCCTTATCTGAAATTTTATGGTCGAACGAAGATACCATATCACTACTTAATGACGTTTTATTCATAAGATTTATATTACGTTGTGTTGAGCGTCTTTCCACTCTTCTAAGTGGATTTGCTCGTTCTTTCGCTGTTGAAGTCTTCATGACACCACCAACACTACTGTTCATCACCGAACCACCTCCCACGGTTTGCAAGGCCTTTCTTTTCTTTTTGTTATTAGCATTATCCAACCAGTCAGTATGCCCGTTATCGTTACTACCATCTTCTTCCTCAGCGTCAAAATCTTCCTCTTCTGAATTTGTTGGTGTTGCAAATGAAAATAAGGGTGATGGCGGTATAACGGGCAAAGGCTGTGTTGGCGCTGTAACTATAATCTCATTCCTTCCACTGAATACAACGTTACTGATGGTATCAATTTTGCTAATATTATTATTGCTATTGTTATTATCATCCGTGAGAACTCCATTGGTTGCTAGACGAGATTTAGCCCGCGATGGTAATTTTCGAATTGGCCTGAAAAAAGGAAATGTATTCGTCGCATTATGGGCAAATCCTCTTGGTGGTGATGTCTGTAACGTTGTGGATGGATTTGCAGTATTATTACTATTAATGCTATTCGTTATTCCTTTTGTCGTTGATGACGTTGATGTTAGAGTGTTACTAACGTCACCAAACTTCACTGGCATTTTTTTAGGTGTTGAAGAAACTAGTAAAGGTGTTTGAATATTTCCATTTACATTATTACTATCGACACTCTTGGTCTGTGGCTTTGCTGACACATACAATGTCGTAGTTCTTCCATTTCGTTCATTGGAATGTAATCCTTTCCTCGATGACGACGCAGGTGGTGATGCAGTTGATTTTTTTGTCGATGGACTTAATGGTGGCGTTGAAGGATGGACTAACGGTGGTGGCATACTAGACGATTGAGGTCCAGAAATTGCATTTTTGGAATTCATATCAAATTTAAAAGATCCAGTAAACTGTGGAAACAATAAGTTAGAATTTGAAAAGTGCGTATCGGTTGGAGATGTGGTATTTATCGACGGAGGCCATATAGAACTAGATGGCATCGATATAGATGGTGTTTTTGACGAAAGTTGAGGTGAAAACTTGTCAAGGACCGGTAGAACTGGTGGATGCCATTGAAGTGTTACGCGCCGTTGTTCCTTTTGATGTGATATGTTTGCGGGTGCATTGGAAGAAATGGAAGGATTTTGAAAAGGGTTTTGTAATGATAATTCAGAAGGATTTCCAAAGGAAAATGAAGGTAACGATGAGGTAGCAGGTGAATTTGAAAAATTCGGTAGAAAGAAATTTTTGTCCGCAATATTTGGAAATGTAAATTTGGATGGAAAAGGGGAATCTATCATGCCAGATAAAATTAACAAATTGTTCTTTTTGTTACTACTTTTGCTCGGTTCAGAGGACTCACCATTTTTCTCATGGTTTACCGAATCGCCTTTAAATTTTGATGAAGAATTTTCTCCTTTCCCATTTGTGACCACGATTGGTGGCTCCAACTCTTCGAGTAAATCCTGACTAGGCTTATTTGCTAACATTTCTCGCAAAACATCCTCTGCAATGGCTGGTGGTATCGTATATTCGGCTTCGTCAGCTAATGTTGATTTTATATCCTTAGATGTCCTTTTACGTGTTGATTCCGCTGTGCCTGCTATTTTAATTGAACCGGATTTTTCCTCTACAGTCGGACTATAGTTTTCAATGGTTCTAGATAAGCTGTTATGTGTGTTCTTCACCTTTGTCGCTTGCACAACAGACGCTGTTGTCATACTATCCAATGATGGTGAATCTCGGATTGTTAAATTCGCAAGTGAACTCGCGAGTGAGTTATTTGAAAAATCTATTGTGGAGCTGGTTAGGTGAATAGTAAAATTATCATCATTCTCTGCCAAATCAATGTGACCATTGACATCTGAAGCGAAAAACTTTCCTTTTTCACTTCGAATGCCATTGGGTTCTATATCACCGAACACAGAATTTGGACTAGTTCTTTTTAGTTGTGTGTTTTGTGTAGAAGGCGGTGAGAAACTAATATCATGGTGAACTTGAGATTCCGACGCAACCACGGTAAAAGTTGCTTCAGTAATCACGGAGTCTTCCACTGTAGGAGAATCTTGTGAACCGTCTTCATTTTGCTCGTCCACAAACTTGTCCTGTGCTTGTCCCATGGTGATTTCTTTGTGCGCCCCCGATGAGGCGTTAGTTGAAGACAATTTGGCGGTTTAAAAAACAAAAATGGTGGGAAAAATTGTAATTCGCACAATAAACCAAAACAAGGTAAAAATGTGCCAGAATATGTTTAAATAGGTAAAGTTTTTTTAAAAAAATTCTTGAAAAGCTCGTATAAGCGTAAAAGAGCACAGCATAAGACAAACAAGAGGCAAGTCGAACGAGTCAAAAGGTGAAGAAGACCAACCTTATATTAGCCAAAGAATTTGAATGTTTTCGATTATTAGTTACAAGCTTTAGGTGTCACAATTACGGAGATGTCATTAAACCTCTCGTTATATTATACCTGATATCAACATCTCTGTAAATTCTTAGCTTTCATTGGTTACCGTTTGCTACATCAAAGTTTTCAGCAAAGATGTGGCTTTGGTCAGAGATGGATATCCAATTACTAATTTATGCTGAAATTTCTTTATGAGCCATGTTTAAATTTTGGATAATTATCACTACTATATTAACAACTTTACAAAATAAAGTTTCACATTTTTTAGCAAATACTGTGTACAGTATAAATTTACACTATATATAAAAAAAAATGTATGTATTATGCCATGCGACATACTTATATTACTAATATATCGTACCTAATTTTGATTGGTCGGCATCAGAAGATTATGTTATGCTATTACTATGTATATGAATTTGTTAGGCTTAAGGATTTAAAGCCTAGAGTATAATTTATGCATAACAATAATACTATATATAGTATTGATAATTTTATTAAGCATAATATATAATTTTGATATACTTTAAATTTTTTTTTTTTGTTTTTATTTATTTATAAGCAGTTACGCTAGTGCTTTATTAAGATTTTTGAAATTACTACTGCAATTACATAAATATAATAAATATACCTAACAACTAAGCCTAGCATCACTCGGCTACCCTAATGGTGCCTAAGTGCAACCTGTTACATTACTTTTAGCAGAAGTAAGTTGCTTGTCTAATTACTTAAAGTCTGTAATGAAAGGGTCTTTACCTTTTTATAACAAACATTAATTGTCTTCTTAACTTCTTCCTTAATTCATTTTTTTTTTTCTTTTATTTATTTTTTTTTTCTTTTATTTCTTGTTGATTAGTCTTTCTTTTTTTCTTTTTACTTAGATTTTCTTTTTTCTTCAGTCTTTTTTTTTTTTTTTTACTCATTATTCTTTTTTCTTTTTTCTATATATTGATCTTTTTATAGTGAATTTTTCAAACTTGTTCATAGAATGTGTTTCTTGTTACTTCTACTACTATATTCATAAACTATTGTCTTGTTTTTGTATTCAAAAAATTTGTGATAATCTGTCTTAAGTTGTTTTTGGAATTAGGTCTTTGATTTTTTTTTTTTTTTTTTTTAACCTTTGACAGCCATGATGGTCAACCAGTCAGAAGTTTATTTATAACTGTTTAGTACAGACAATATACAAATAGAACTATATCTAACTTCATATGCCATCATCATATGGTTACCTCAATTGGCACCTACGAGCAACCTGTCATACCAGACCTGCTAAAGTCTGGATCAAGCTCATCTGTCTGCCATCCTACAATTGAATAGCATTAATCTGATACCATTTATTCATAGAGAAGTAAAAAACCAAAAAAAAAATTTCTTATTGAGAGGGAATACACTAAAAAAAATGTATATAGAGGAGAAATGTAAAAAAAAACAAATATTAAGAAATGAAAGGAAAAAGGATTGTTGACAAAGGCCAGACAAATAGTCACTAATTATAAAGACTGTGTTGATCTATTAAAAATTATATGTTACTAAATATAGTAATCTCTACTTTAACTCTATCTAATTAACATATTTAATACTAAAGCTTATATTCTAAGGGAAACAATTTAAACAAAACTGAACTGGCAGAGAATTTTCCATGTGTCAGATGCCCTGACTCCTTGTTACTGAATCCATCTTCATATATGACTTATCATACTTTTCACCAGATCTTATATTTCGATACTTGTCACATTTTCAACCAATCATTTCATCTTTGCTGAAAATCTCTAATCTCATTTCATTGTTGTGTTTTTCCAAGACACATGTACTCATGCTTTATCTGCAACATGGGCCCTTTCCAAATAGAACTGATAAACAATTCTGATTTGAAAGGATCAACAATGCTGATTTCAATGGAGGTAAACTAGATTGCCCACTTTTCGATAAAAATTTCTTTGAAAAAAGTGTGAAAGGAATTTTTATAGCACCAACTGTAATGAGTGTAGGAGTTTATATTATATAAAATAGTATATTCAACCAAGCTACTATCTTTGTTACTGCTCAGATATAGCTTGACAAAACTTACTTGGTTGTAGCCAAAGTTACTTTTTCAATAACTCCATAGACTTCTACTAGAGAGCCAAACCCACAAGGAACTGTCTTTTTTAACTCTTTTTTATATAGCCCACATGCAATCTGAAACTCTTGAACCCAGATGCTATATGGCGAAGTTTTGTTATGTATAAACATGTTAACTATATAATTTTCATATGTCAGTATGTGTGAAAAAATTGGTGCAGAAGATCATCAGAAAGAGTTGATTTTGGAAGCTTGATTATTTTTTTTCATTCTAGTTTCAGTTTGATATTTGTTACTATTTTATATAAAAGTCTTGTTAATATGTTTATTCATTTGTTTTTTTACTCTAGACAGTACTCTATCTTTTTTTCTAACAATATTATTTTTCTAATTAATATTCTCTTCTTCATAAGACTATCAGTTTTATTATTCTATTTGTTTTTATTATAACTTTTTATTTTGATTCACTTTATTTGTATATTCTTTGTTCTAATTATATCTGTTATCTTCAATACTTATATCACATTTTTTCTCTTAAGAACTTTATTTCTATCTATATATGCTAAGCTTTTATCAATGTTCCTAATTGTTACATTACTACATTGCTATCTGTAAATATTTCTAGATTTTCTTTTTTAGTATTATTAAAACTGCTGCTTATATTATTAGCACCTTAGTTGTAATAGATATAGGTTATTCTTTTACTCTAATGCTACCTTTTCTTCTGACCAATTTTGTGCTTAACTTATTTATACCTATCTTATATCTATGTTTTTATTTATTATTTCTTTTTTATTTTTACTATTTGCTACACTATTTGTATATATTATATATTTGCTTTTATCTTTTAATATATTTCTTCTTAAAATTTCTAGTAATTCTTAATTAATAATCTACTTTAATTTTTGTTTCTTAATTAATTCTATTTTTAGGTTTTCTAATATTTTAAGTTCTATTAGCTTTTGTTCATTTTTTTCAACTTCTCTGTTCTTATATATTCTATTAGTTGGTCAGTAGCTGTTTTGATTATATTCTTGTTTCTCTTTATTAGCATATCTGAAACTATATTTATTTTGTTGTTAATTTTTATCTAATGTTGACAGCTATTTTTTTCTGTTTCTTCTTCTTTTGTATACTCTTTGTATTTATCAAATTTTATTATTAAGACATTTTCTATATTATATATTTACCAATATTTTATTAGTAGCTTATTCTTCTTCTTTTTAACTATTTTTTCATTTGGTTATTTTCTGTTACACTATATACTATCTATTCTTTTTTTTTTCTATCATTTGACAGACTTTCTTACTTAATTTTTATTGCCTATATATTACATCTATCAGTTTTAAATTATTCTTTAATTTCTCTATTTTCACTTTTGTTAAGCACTTTTATTTCTATTATTTTGAACTACTTTGTCTTTTTTGTCTTTGCTTGATTGATTCTGATAGGCCTTAAATTGCTGCCATGTTATTAATCTTTCTTCTTTTGTATTAAATAACTGATTTAAATATATTAGTCTTGCTTTAATTATTTTGAATCTACTTCTTTTCTATAATTATAATTCTACTAGTTTAATTATTCTAAAACTATAGCTGTTTGTTGTTTATAATTTATTTTCTGATTTATATTTATTCCTAATTCTTTTACTTTAACTATTATCAAACAGCCTAAATTGTTCTTTCAACATGACTTGTCTTCTGGCAGTTTTTCTATTTTTCATATGTTTTCTATTAAACTTGCTCTTTGACAATTTTGTGTTATTTTCAATTTTGTTAACTGTTCTAGTTTATTTTTTTTGTTTAGTCTTGTTATCAAACCTTTTATTTATTTCATTATTAGTCTTGTCATAAAGTTCTGCAACTATCAAAGTCTTTGTATTCTATTATATAGTTTTCTAGTATTCTTGATAAGCCACTTTTTTGGTTTGCTAAATATATTATTAGTTGGTGTATTTTATTTATCTCTTTCTTTAATATTGTTATTAATTGCAACATGTAGCTTAATATTGGTATTATTACTATATGTTTATATATGCTATCTGGCTTATTGTTATTTTTTTATATTTAAGATCTCTTATTGTCTAGCTTATTATTTCTTTTGCTTTTTTTCTTACTAAGACTTCTCACATTTTGTTGTTTAACCAGATTTCTAATGTATATACTATTTTGTTTTTTAGCTTTTCTATTATTTTGCTTCTTCTAAAATTTATTTATCTTTCTTTTTTTTTAACTTTTTCATTCATTATTATCAGTTTTGATTTAGATTCATTTATCTCAATATCATTCATTTTGAAAAAGTTTTCTGCTATCTTTAGAATTTCTAACAATTGTTCTTTGCTTTTCACAATTTATGTTATATTATCTGTATATATGATTACTGCTTGGTGATAGCTTGTAATATTGTTACAGTGTATTTTCTTTTTAACCTCTTGCTTTACAATATAATCTATTTTTTTATCTTTTTATATAACAGATTATAAAAAAGATGCTATATTAGTGATAATATTACTTTATTTTGATCTATTCCATCTTCTGCTATTATTTCTTCTGTTAGGCTATATGTTGTAATTATTTTAAGCTGTCTTTTATAAAAAAAGTTTAAAATATATTTAATTGTTATTTTGGGTATTTTGATTCTTTATATAGCTAGCTCAAGACTTTTAACTAAAACTTGTACTATTTTTTATTTATTGGTATCTTTCTTATCTTTAAGCATAAGTTTGCATAAGTTTTGAAAACCTCTTAAATTTTTCTTTCTGCTTATTTAATTAGAATATAACTTATTTTTAATTTTCTAAAGCTGTTCCTGTCTTGAGTTCTTTAATTCTTTTATCTTATTCTTTTTCATTAATTTCTTTTTTAATTTTCTTATATCATTTTTTCTTTAATATAGTCTTGTAGTTTATAGATTTCTTTTTAGCTTTCTAATATTTTTTTTAGTTTCATATTTCTTCTTCTAAATTGCTTCTTATAGTGTTTTACTATTGCTTTTCTAACTAGTTTTGCTTCTATTACTAGTCTAGTTTCTTCTTCTATTTGTTCAATTACTCTATTAAGTATTGTCTTCTTGTATAGCTTATTTAAAAGGCTAGCTATTATTTTTTCTTGGTTAGTTTTGATCATTTCACATTTTTTGTTTATATTATCTTTTATTTGTTTTTTTTGTTTTTGCTCTTATTCTTTTTTCTTTTTATTCTGTAAAATTTTCTGCCAGTCTTTTATATTCTCTATCTAAGCATTAAACCATTGTCTTTGGATTTTTGGTAATCTTGTACTAATTTTCTTGCTGAGCTTCTTGAGGTTTCTATTTACTTTGCTTTTATCTACTTCTGTAACTTTTTGTCCTCTTTTTGTTTTTGTATATTTGACTAGTCTTTGAAGCTCTATAATGATTTTTTCTTGTTATTAATCTTTTTGACTATGTCTTCTATTCTTCATCATTATGTTGTAGACCTTTCTCTTAGATATATGTTTATTTGCTACTGTTATAATTGTCTCTTTTATTACATTCTATATTTTGTTAATTTTTTGTATTTTCTTTTTCATTTTTCATTTTTCTTTTTGTATATTTTTTAAAGTTTTTTTTATTTCTAATTGCTTTCGTAGCTCTTGTGCATAATTTTTTTACTCTTCTTCTTTTGCCTTGTCATAAAAATATATTGTTCTTAATTGGTTTTTCTTTTTGACTTCTGTCTTATTATTTTTTATAATTATATATTTTATTTATATTTCTGATATTAGTATCTTGTAATTGCTTTTAGTAATTTCTTTTATATCTTTACTTTCAACTCTTTGTAAACCTAAAATTAGTTCTTCTGATACCTATATATAGTCAATTTTTGTTGCTATTTTTGAGTTTGACCATGTGTATCTTTGTTCAGTTAGATGTATTTTTTTGTATATATTGTAAAAGTCTTGTTTTTTTATTCAATTAAATATTGGCATTTTTTTGTAGCTTGCAGCTTGTAGGTTCTGCCTATTTAGAATATTGTTTACTATATAGTTAAAGTCTTTCATAATCACTATTTGTGTGCATCTATTCTTCTTTGTGATAATTTCTACTATTGTTTGTTAAATGTTTCTTTTTACTTCTTTGTTATTTGGTGGTATATAAATTTCTATTACTATAAATTCCATTTGCTTAAAGTATAATGTAATTTTTATTATATACTCATTTATCTTCTTAACTGTGTCTATAAGTTTTGCCTATTATTCTTTTATTAATATTGCTATACCTGAACTTATTTTTTTGTTTTCTGCTGCACTATTCCAATGACTAATATATCTTTTTGTTGTTTTGTATATTAAAAATTTTCTGCAAGATTTGTTTCAGTAATTCTCAGTATAACATACAACTTTTATCTCTTTTTTTCTTTTTTTTCACTTTTCTTTTATTTGGTCTTACAATAGTTCTATATTGACTGCTCTTTCTTTTTCTTTTTTGTTTTTTCTTTTTTTTAGATAAAATGATAATATTCTTTTTTTAAAAACTTCTCTTTTTTTTTACAGAAAATTCTCAAGTTCTTTATTTGTTCACATTAATTCAATTATAATGTCTTTAGGAGTGATTTGGTTAGGCCTTCTATGCCCTTTCTCTAGCTATCTCCAATCTTTCTAGTCTTTCTAGTATTTGGCCTAATATGTTTTTTATATTTGATATTTGTTTTTGTGTTTTTTTTATATTTTTAATTTTTTTCTTGGTCTTTTTTCTTCTTGGTTTGTATTTGTTAAATTTTCTTTTTTACTTCTTTTGTTTGATAGCTTTTACTTTCTTGTTTATTTATTTTATTTTTTGATCTTATATCATATTTGTTCCTTTTTATATACTCTTTTGGATTTATATACTCTTCTTCTAAGTTGAAGTCTTCTATTTCTTCTTTCTTTTGTATTTTTTATGTCTTGCTATTGCTTTTATGAGGTTTCTTTGTCTAATCTTTTTGTTTTAACTTCTCAGAACATCAAAACTCCATTGTATCAGACCTTTTTTTTGGTAGTTATATTCATATCTTCTTGACTTTTAAATAATACTATTGCATAACTTCTTGGTCTTTTCTATCTGTTTGTGAAATGTATACTGCTATTGCCTTTCTGGTTTTGAGTTCTTGTAATAAAATTAGTTCAAAAATTCTTTTTAGTATTTCTTTCAATCTTGCTATGAATTGGTTTTTTTTTTGTTTTTTTTTTCTTCTTTGCCTATTGTTATTCTTGTTAACTTTTTATTTTTAAGAAGATTACTTATAGAAATGCTTGTTCTTTTTCTTTTTTTACTTTTATCATTGCTGTTGTTCTGAATATGTTTTTTCAGATCCTGCATTCTATTACTTTACCTATCTTCCTTACTAGGTACTTGATTTTATATTCTGTTATCTTCTTTTGTAGATTCTATACCATTAATGCTACTTTATTTTCTTTATTTTTTTTGTTTATGTTTCCTTTTTTTAGTTAAAGAAATTGTCTTTTGTTTTTTTAGCTTTTTTTTTATTTTTTTTTTCTTCTATCAGTTTATCTTTCTGTTTTAACTTCTCTTTCTCCTTAATCTTCTCTTCTTCTGATTTATTTATATCTGAAATCATTTTAAACCAATTATTATATTTTTTTTGAATTTTGCTAATTGCTTCTTCTCTGCTATATTTGCAACCAAATGTAACAATAATTCAGATGTTATTTCTTTTAAACAATTTTTTGACATCTTTAACATGTTTGTTAAATATTAGTAATCTTTTAATGAATTTGTTCTTTTTTTTGCAATTTACTTGGTATGTTGTATGCTGGTATTTTTGCTATATGCATTCTTTTACTGCTACATTCTCTGTTTAAGAGTGATCAGATGCTTTATTCTAGTAATGTTTCTATAGTATTACTTTTGTTTTTTTATTGTTCAGTTTTATGAATTTTATTTTTTTCATTCTTTTTACTTTTTTCTTGGTTTCTAATTGTATAATAATATCTTTATAGTCTTCTTGCATTATATTTAACTTCAATGCTCTAATTTTTTTTTTTATATAATTGACTGTTTTTGCCTTTTCAATTATCATGCTTGTTGTTTCTGTACTTGTGACTTCTTTGTTTTTCCTTTTTTTTGTCTTTCTTTTTTTTATAAACTTGTATTTTGTCATGGTTCATTTTTATTCATTACTATATCTACTGCTTCTGTCTTTTGTCTTATTTTTTCTATATACATTTCTGGTATAATGATTTCTTCTTTTGGTATTGTTTAAACTTTTTTGCTTCTTATACTTTGTACTGCTAATGGATATTGGCTTATATAGTTTATCTTTTTTGCCTATTTTTCTACACTTGTTGAGTCTTTCATATCTATTTTTAATTATTATTTTGTATATTTTTCTTAGCATTACTGTTTTTATTAGATTTATTTTTTATAGTGCTGCTGTTACTATATTTTTTATATTAAAATAGTTGTTTCTATTTGCTAGTTTTTGCTCTAATTCTTTGTTGTCTATAAGCTTTAGTTCTGTCTCTGCTCTTTTATTTTCTAATTTTAGTGTTATTGACTTTTCTGCTTTTGCTTATATTAACTTTTGGTTATGTTCTGTGCCATTTTTTATTTTTTTTTTTATTTTATTTTATTTTTTTTTTCCTTAAGCAGTCACACTAGTACTTTATTAAGACTTTGAAACTATATTTGCAATTACATAAATATTCTTAACAACTAAGTCTAGCATCACCCGGCCACCTTAACGGTACCTAAGTGCAACCT
>CAJVQA010007341.1:0-13936 GCA_910591915.1 Cetraspora pellucida | reverse complement strand
TAATTAATAATAATGAAAATATTAAAACTTTATTAAATACAAATTATAATTATTTTGGTGCCTCTTTTAAAAATAAATATTGGGTATTAATTTTTGGTTGATTATATGCAACAGAAAAAATTAATGTAAAATGTTTATTAAAATTTACAAACAAAAATCAGTATTAAAAACTTGTTTTAAATGAGTAAGTATATTGTTATCTAAACTTTTTATAAATATATTTTAATTTTATTTTAGTCAATTAGTAGAAGCTGTACAAAAATATGCTGAATATCTTGCAAGAAATAAAATTTTTGATCATATTTCTGATACATGAAAAAAAATTAAAAGAATATATTAGTTAGAAAATCTTGATCAATATTATAAAAATAAAAAAGAAGCAGTTAAAAGTTGAATAAATTTTTCTGATCATAAAAAACAAATTATTAATAAAGATTATATCTATTTTGGAGCTGAATTTGCTAAAGATATTTGGGTACAAGCTTTTGGAATAAATAGTTAAATTTTTTTGTATATAATAAAATTCTATATATATTTATATGTATCACTTTTTTTTTAATTAAAAAAAATTAAATAAATAAAGTAGGTTTATTTTTTTTACTTTATAATTTCTATAATTTTTATTCTAATCTAATTTTACTTTTAGTATAAACAAAAAATTTTTTTCTATTTTTTTTGTTTTTCTTATGCTTTGTCTCTTCTGAGATATTAAGAAGTAGAAAATTAAGTTGTTTAATATGTTATAAGCAAGATGTTATTTTGTATAGTTTTAACAAACAAACTCAAATTAGTGTTAGAACACATAAATGTAAAAATCAAAATAAAAGAATCTATCAATGTAGTATTTGTGGTTGTATAGGTTACAACAAATATATATATCAAAGAAGATAAGATTAAAAATATATATATATAAATTTATAATTGTTTATTTATTTTGTAATACTATTATAGTTAGTTTACAATTAAATAAATAATTTAAATAATAAATAAAAAATATGACTGTTATAATATAAATAATTAAAAGGTTACAAACTGTTTGTAAAATTGGTAATTGTAAAAAATATAATATTAAAAATATAAATGAAAGTATAAATTTTGTAAAAAAATATTATACAACTGGCCAATTCTTGGGGTGAATTTTTTCAAAAAAATTTAAAGTTTTAAGTATATTTAGAATAAACTCTGGTATTATGTTTTTTATCAAAGAAATAAGTTTCTTAATAAAACTTAATTCTAAAAAAAGAAATACTAAAAAATTAAGTAATTTATTAAATTACTTTTTAATTGATTGTAATAACTCTTTACAAAGACATTCTTTATAATATTGTACTTCACACACCAAATTTAAATTAATTAATTTTAGTGCATCAATTGTTTCATTTTGTTCTTTATAAACTCTATTATAGTTTGTTATTGTTAAATCACTAACTTGTTTTAAAATTCTTATTGTTTTATCTAAATTAATATTTTCTTTGTTTTCAATAGCTTTATATATATTTTTAATTTTATCAAACAAAATAATTATTTTTGTTTCCAAATCACTTTCAGCTAAACTTTCTGATGCATTATCTGATTCATATTTTTTAGAACTACTTGCATTATTTTTATTATCAGACATGATTAAAATAAAAAAAACTTTAGAAGTTTATTTATAGTAATTTTTAACTTTTAAAGCAAAATAATAACTCATTTTGACATAATCTAAATGATACTTTAAATATAAATTTAATAAACCAAGTATAATATAAACATATATTATCAAAATAAAAAACTACAAAAAAAATAAGATTAGTCATATTATTTAAAAAATAATTTAATTATAATTACTTTTATTATCCAGATAATTAAAGTTATAGATATCTATTAAATGAAAAGTTAAATGAAGTTTGTGCTTAAACAAATATTAATATAAATGTATAATATTTAAACTTATAAAGCTTGTAGTATAAATTATAACTTGATAATAATATTCATTAAAAAAAAATTCCAATGATATATATTGATACATCATATAATCATATAGTAAAATTGTAAAATAGCATAAATAAATATTAGAGTAAGCATTTTATTTAAATTTATAAAATATATAAATACAGTATATTTATAAACTTTTTGGTAGTGCCAAAAACCTAAAAAATTATACATTTTATATTTTTATCAAATAAAAAATTTACTATAATAAAAATATATATTATAACAATTATATTGACAATACAATTACTAAAATAACTAATAAAATTTTTTTCATTTTTTTGCATAATGTCTAATTCTACATTTATTTTTTTTCAATATTAATCCGTCTTTCTAGAGATTTAAATTTTCTTTATTAGCAATAAGTTTTCATAAACTTTCTTCTGCATCAGCAACATCAATTAGAACAGGGCCTGGTTCCCTTGATTTACACGACCTAAGGACTCAAATAGAGAAGATAATATCATTGCAGTACAAAGATTTCTGAGGCGATTGAATTGGAAATAGGAATTGCTTTTCTCATCTCTATTTCTTTTGCTTTATTTTTCCCGAAATTATTTTAAATATTTCGAATTATTTTGAATAATTAATCGAAGCCAGCCAATTGTATCGCAAAGAAATTCAGTACCTGAACATCACTAAATTTTTGTAATATTTTATTTGTTTTGGAATTAATAAGATTTTTAACTTCTTCATTATCAATTTTATTAATTGCATCTTTAATCACTTGTAAATCAGTATCGAGTTTTAAATTTTTTAATGCATCTTGAACAGCTTTTTCTACAGTTGAAGCAATATCACCTAATTGCTTTAATAATTTATTGTAATTATCTTGTCATGTTTTAATTTCTCTGTTTTTATTTCTAAGAAATTTTTTAATTCTTGCAGCCAATGTAAGAATACTTTGTTTTTGTTGAAATGTATATGTTTGAATAACAGGATCAGGTTGAATTGGTGTTTGTAAATTTGAAGATTCAGTAGAAGTTGACATTTTTAATAAAAATAATATACAAAATGTTTCTTTTTATATTTAAATTTATATTAAACTTTATTTTATATTAACAATATAAATAACTTATATAAATATATTATTAATCTATTTAGAAATATTAATAATTTCTTCAATAATTTTAATTTTACTTGTTTGTTTAATTGTTTATTCATATACTCAAGAATTTTAATAAAAAAATATTTTTTAAATTCTTATCAAAATGGTTCTTTGCTTCTTTATAATTTATTGTTTGGATAGACAAGAACAAATCTTTATTATACTAAACTTTATAATAATACTTATCATTATAATAATACCTTTGGATATCATAATAAAAATGCAAACTCTTATTTTGCTAATTTAAATAATTTAAAAACACAACTTTCAACTATTCAATCACAAATAACAAATCTTAGAAATTTATATAATCAAACAAATTCTATATATCAAAACAATAAAAAACTTTTAACAGAAAAAGAAGTTAATCTAGATGATGAAATTAAAAAACATAATGATACCAAAAAGAAACTTGATGAATTTTATAATAAATTCATCAAAGAATCTAACTTGAATAAAGAACTTCAAAAACAATTAAAAAAAGAACATTAGCAATATCTTAATAAAATTAAAGCTCATGAGATAACAAAAAAAAAATTAGAAAAAAAAAAAAAGAACATAAAAAAACAAAAAATAAATTAGAAAATATTATTAAAGAAACGAAACAAATATATCAAAAAGAAATTGAAAAAATAAACAAGAAACATATTAATGATAATAAAACAAAAAATACTGAAATTGAAAAATATAAAAAAAAATATAAAAATACTTTAGAAAAATTAGAAAAAGAAAAAGAAAATCATAGTATAACCAAAGAAAAATTAAAATCTGAAAAACTTCATCATGAAAAAATGAGAAATCTTTATAAGACTGAAAAGGAAAAATTAAAAAAAGAAAAAGACATACATAAAAAAACTAAAAAAATCACTCAGAATGAAAAAAAAACTATTGAAACAAATAAATGAACTTATCAAAAAAAACAAAACTCTTGAAAATCAACTTAAAGTTGAAGAAAAAAAGAAGAAAAAATTAGAAAAAATTGTTAAAACCTTTGAAAATAAGTATAATAAAAAAATTGGTGACTTAAATGATTTATTAAAAAAAAAATAATGAAATAAAAAAACTAAAAAATGATCAAAAAAATTTAAATATAAAATATAACCAAGCACATAAAAATACTAACAAAGTAAAAAAAGAATTAGAAGATTTACAAGATTTAATTAAAGAAAATAAATCTTTAAAAACTAATCATGATAAACTTTTAACTAACTATAATTCTTTAAAAAAAGAAAAAGAAAAAATCGATAAAGAAAATAAACTTTTAAAAACTCAAACTTCTGATAATAAAAAAAAATTAAATAATAATAATATTAATATTACTAAACTTGTTAATCTTGTTAAATCAATGCCACCAAATCTTTTACGTGAAATTAGCATTCATATAGATAAATTAAAACCAGAAGTTATTGATGCTGCAGATGCAGCTTTTACTTTAAAAAAATTAATAGAAACATATAGTTTAATTTATTTTATTTTATTTTATTGTTATTATATTATATATGTATTTAAAAATTAAAATCAAATGAATTAAACATATTTTTTATCTCATTCTCATTAATATCTTCTATGCTCAAATCTACATTAATCAAAACATTTGTTATGATATCTAAAAAATTTTTTTTCTTCTTCTGTCTGATAAACAAGCATCATATCTGATAAACTTTGTTGAATAAAATCAATATTTTTTTGTGATATTTTAAAAATATTAGCTAATGATTTTTTATATACATCAATAATAGCTTTAATGCTAGCTATTCTATTTATTTTTTCTTCAGGAAACATAAATGGATTATTAAACAAAAACTCTGATGCTTTAATAAATATTATTAGATGTTTTCTTAATTTTCTAAATGCATCATGTTTTCTTAATCTTTTTCTTGATATTATTGCTTTCTTTCTAGGTTCTTCATATAAATAATTATTTAATAAATCAATTAATTTTTTTGTTTTATTAATTTTTGTTTTTTTAAAATTCTTTTTAAATAAAAATGAATCTTCTTTTCCTAATACTCATTTATAATATAGAACATCTAATAATAATCACTTATCTCATATTGTATCATAAGTCTTTTTAATAGTTTCAGCAATAAATTTAATTTTTGTTTGAGGAAAATATTTTCTTTGATCTTCAGCACTTAAAGTTTTTCTATATTGATTAATTATATATGTTATTTGTTGATCTACTGTTCCTGCTAAATTATGTTCTTAGTCTGCTTTATCAGAACTTGTTGAATTATTACTTTCAACTTCTTTAATAGAATATTTTGCTTGTAGATGTTTAGGTAGTTGTTGTAATTCTTGAAGTTTTATATTTAATAATTCTTAAAGTATTAATTTACTTTGATCATTTGTTAAATATTCTTGTTCTAATTTATCAATTGCTTCTAACCAAATATTTTTTAATTTTTTAACATCTTTTTTATTTTCAATTGCTGATCTTAAAATATCATATAATCTATCATTATAATATTGCCTTCATATATTTTCTAATATAACTAAATTTTGATTTTCAGTTAATAATATTTGATTTAATACATTTATATCTTGTAAAATTTCTAAATTACTTGATATTTCATTAATATTTTTACTATTTTTAATTAAATCTAATATTAAATTATATATTTGATTCTTATTATTACTATAAAGAAAATCTAATCATGATCATCTTGTTCTATTTAATATTTCTTGTGATCTTTTACCTTCTAAAAATTCTTCTCTAACTTTATTTATTTGATTAATATAATAATTATTATCTGATAATCTATCAGTATCTTTTGATTATTGTATCTTAATTAATAAAGAATCATAATTTTTATTGATCAACAAAACTAAGCATTGTTTTCTTAAATCTTGTAATAATTTTTTTTGATCTTTATTTAATGATGTATTTAGTTGAATCATTTTATCATGATGTCTTTCATCTAATAAATTACCAAGAAAACTTTCATTTTCTATTTCTTGTTGCATTCTTATTATTTTTGTATTTCTATATAAATTTCTTATTTTATCATTACATATATTATATAATTTCATTTTTGTTGATTGGTAAGATCTTTATTATTATTAATTTCTTTTTTTTATATCAACTTGTAATTTAACAATATTAGTTTCTTTTTCAATTTTTTCTTGAATATTTTTAATTTTTTCTTGTTGTGTATTTCTCAGAAATTTTTCATTTACTAAATTAAATAAAGTTACTTTTTGTTTTGCTGTTAATCTTTCTTTATTTCCAATTGTTAATTGAATTTCTTGTAATTGTAATAGAACTTCTGTTTGATTAATTATTTCTTTGTAATATTTTAAAAGCTCTTGTTGTAATTTATTTAATTTTACTTTTCTATTTTGTTGTAATAAATTTCTTTCGTGAAATGTTATATCTGAACATTTTATCAAATTATCTAAAACTTGATTTTTTTTCAAATTATCAATATTCTCTGTTTCTTTTATCATTTCATTAATTCTATTATTTAACTTTTGCTTATGTTCATCTCGAAGTTCTATTTTTTTATTTTATATTAATAAAGAATTTGTAATATCTTTATAAATTTGTTCATTTAAAAATAAATTTTCTAAATTTGAATCTTTATTGCTTTTTTTAAATTTTCAATTAAATAGTATTATCTTGAATTTGTTGTTCTTTATTTTTTTCAGGAATTTAATTTTGATTTTTAGATATTTTTTTATTTTGATTTTCTTCATTAGGTAATTGTTGTTCATTATTATTTAAATCATTTAGTAAATTTTCATTATTATTAGATTCTTGTTTTTCATTATTTAAAAATAATTTATTAATAAAAATATTTTTAAATTTCTGTTCATTAATAAGAGTTTTTGTTGATCCATATAATGCAATATATAAATATTCTTGAAAATTAGATTGATTTATTTTTTTATTCTCTTTTTCACATATTTTTACAGCACAACATTTTTCAAAAAGTTTATAATTATAATAACATTTATACAAAAACATTTTTAAATTCAACAAGTATTTATATAATTTATTTTGTATAATAAATAAAATAAAATAAAACAAATAAAAATAATATAATTTAAAATAAAATAATAAAAACTAAATATAATATAAAATAAAATTATATGTCATTATCTTCTAGTTTTTCATCTTTAACTTTAGCTTTAATAAATTCTTTTACTGCATCAGTAAGTTCAGTTTTAAGATGTTGTGTCATCATTTGCATTGATAAATAATTTTGATAATTTAAAGTATATGCTATTTTAATAAATCCATTAGTGAAAAATACTGAATAGCCAGTTCCTCCATCTTCAAGATTTGCATCTAATTTAAGTTTATTATTATATAGCATATCTTTATTTCTCACATTTAATTAATATAAATAATCCATATAATCTATAATAATTATTAAACAAAGATTTGCAGTATTATAAATTATATTTTTATTTGTTCCTTTTGAAAGAATACAAACTTTTTTCTCATCTTTAGCAAATCTTCGACACATTGTTATTACATGATTATTAAAAGTACATCTATTATCACATAGTATTACAATACTATAATTTACTATAGATATAATCTTTTCTTTAAATTTGTAATATATTAAATCTGAAGGATTAACTAATACATTTTCAATTGTAAGATCTTTTTTCTTTGCTAACTGTTCTTCACAAATTTGTGTTAAATAAAGATCAATCTTAAAAGGTGAAAATAATAGTGATAATGGAGTTTTAGTTTCAGGAATATTTAATTGTATATCAGTTTTTGGTATAAATGAAACTAATCAACAAAATCCAATAATCTAAATGAAGTAGATGTTTTATTTTGTTTCTGTAATAATAAAAATACATAAAATCGTATATCTACAGGTAAAAATATTTAATTGGCAAATTCTATTTTATCACTTAAATATCCAAATAGTCATGATATTTGACAAATTGTAAATTCTTTTTCATCTTCACATGAACCAAGTAAATATTTATTTATTTTTTAAATCTTTGAACTATTTGTTGTTAAATTATAATCATTAAGTTTTCTTTTTTTTGATGTTGTCAATGCTATTAAAACCATTAAATAACTTGATAATGATTGTATTTTCAACAATTAGAACAACCACTAACTTTTTATTTAGGTGATAAACTAATTAATATAGGTAATTTTTGTCTTTTTGTTTGATTTTTTTCTATTTTTGTTGTTGATTTTTTATTAATTTGCTTACTTTTAGCAACACTCGATTCTTTTGTTTTAGATTTAGTAGATTTAGATTTTGCTTTCACTTTTGGTTTAGATTTTTTAGCAGCAGTTTGATTAAATTTTATCAATAAATTTTATTATTTCTTGTAATGCTTGTCATATATAAAGTATAATTATATTTATAATATTAATAAATTCAAATTTATAAATATAATGTATTAATGTTAATTAAATTATTATTGTAAAAAATAAAAATATACTAGCTAAAATAAATATTAACTTCTATAAAAAAGCAGCTTCCATTTAGAAAAAGAAAAATATAAAATGAGACTATTTATATTTTTTTAAATTTCTAAACATTCTGTATTAATACAATAAGGCATTAAATTTTAATTTTTTCTGTATTTTTCTTTTTACTATTTGTGTTTGTAATTGTTTAGATTTATGAACTAGTTGATATATTGGAGTAGAGCTTTTACTATTAAATTTTTGAATATATATTCCTCCAGGATAAAGTTTAGTTAAATTACTATTTTTCTTTAAAATAACTTTATATTTATCAGTTTTTTAATTTCAAGTATATAATTTTAGTAAAACAACAATTTGAGGTTGAATTATTTCTCTTGATCATTTAGTTCTTGCTTCATATATACTTGTAAAAAATAACAAAAATAATAAAACAATAAATTTATTCATTTTATTAATTTACATTTAAGATAAAGTATAATATTTATATTTTTTAAGTTACTCTTGGACATTGTTTTGGTCTTTCTTTATTATTACTACTATCATTATTTATTTAATGTCTATTACCAACTATAGATTCTAAAATATCATTTAACAAATCAATATTTGTTCCTAGTTGTACATTTACATTAATCCATTCAGCAAATAAAATTGCTAAATAATGAGCTGTATTAGTTTGATATTTAAGAAACTCATTATCTTGAAAATTATTTTCAATATATTGATTCCATGTTAAATATAATTCTTTAGCTTCTAATATACTTTTAGCTTCTAAAAATACTTGATACATCAAATTAAAAATTTGTTTTATAGTATTAAGTCTTTTAACAATCATATTTCTGTTATAATTTACAGATATTATATCTGGATTATATCGAACATCTTCTATTTCTTGATTATAATATACTTGTAAATTGTTTGGTAATTGTTCCAACATTTTCTTATATTGTAAAGTATATTAATATAAATGAGTTATTTGTTTATAATTTACTGGTAATGTATTTCAATTTATATTATAATTATTTTATGATAAATTTAATTCTATAGCAAATTTCATTCTCTATTATTAGTAAAAGAATCTATAACTTGATCATTTTGCATATCTTTTAATAAATCTAATCAAGCTAAATAAGAATTATATTGTATTGTTTCTGCTAAATTCAAATTTTCAGGTCGAATCTTACTAGTAATCACATCTTCCATTTTACTTACTGTTTTAATTTCAGAAAATATTATATTTATTAATAGAATATTTGGTTATTGTGATTGTGATTGTGGTTGTTTTAGTTGTGATTGTGGTTGTTTTAGTTATTGTAGTTGTTTTGGTTGTTGTTATGGTTCATCTTTTGGAATTTTTTAAGATAATGTATTAATTCTTTCATTTATTGCATTAATTATTTCAAATAACATCATTTGATATAAATCTATATTACTTGATTTTTCATTTATATATTCTTTTTCTTTTGAACAGCAATTTGTATATTGATTCCAATTGTAATGACATCTACATATTTTTTTAGAATATACATTTAATGTAAAAATTAAAACTAACAAAAATTTAAACTTTATTTTGTTTATCTTAAAATAAATTAAATATACTCATATTTATATTTTTTATAAATATAAAGATTTTTATTTTAAGAATAATAATTAAAAATGAGAAAATCAAAAATATTAATTTATTTTGAAATTTTAAAAATAAAAGAAACTGCTACTAAAGCTAAAATTAGAAAAGCTTATCATAAACAAAGTTTAAAATGGCATTCTGATAAAAATCCTAACAATATTGCAGAAGCAACTAAAAAATTTCAAGAAATAAATAAAACTTATAAAAAATTACTTGAATTTATTAAAAAATGATCAAAAAAACCTAAAAAGAAAACTAATACAACTTGTAAACCTAGAACAAAAAAACAAAAAAAAAACATCTAAAACTCAAAAAGCAAAAACAAAAAAAACAAAAAAATCTGATAATAATAATAAATTTATTAAACATTTTTTTAAATTTATAAATAATTATATGAATAATAAATAATTTATTTATATTGATTTCCATACAAAATTATTTACAAATAGAATTGTATTTTCTTTTGAAAATTTGTTAAAACATTCTTTATATAAATTATGATAATGATTAATCTGATAATTATAATAAATATCTATAACACTATCTCTAAAATATAAATTACATGAAGGAATATTATATCTACTAAATACAGGCATCTGACTACATTTTTTATAAAAATTACATTTATTACATTATCTTGTTTCAACCTCCTATTTACGTACTGCTATTAATTTTTCTTCTTTATTATAAAGTGAAACACAATAAAAATTTCTTTTTATATCTCTACTTAATAGTTTTTGAACACTTTTACTAGTGCATATACATTTAATTTTATCTAATATACAATGTTCACATTGTTTCTTAAAATCACATCATCCACATTTTTTCTTTATAATACATCAGTCACATGGTAATTGATCATCAGAAAATTCTACATATGATCATTTTCCTTTTTTAGTTTTTGGTAAATATATTTTTGTTGCTATTAATTCTTGTGAATAAATGCTGTAATTGACTGAATATTGTATTCATACATTACATTTAACTTGAAGAAATATATATTTATCAAATTTTCTTTTATAAAAGCTACAAGTTAATGCAAAATATAACATTGATTTATTATCCAAGAAATTAAATATTCTAAATATCATTTTAGTTAAAAGTTTATTCATTTTTAATTTATTTACAAACCTAAAAAAATAAAGTGATTTTATAATTTTTAAAGTTATACAAAATTACTTATATTCTATTAAATAACTATTTTTATTGCCTGTTTTTTTATTATATTTTAGTTTAAATTTGATTGCTAGTTGTTTTGCTTTTTCACTAGTTCTATTTTTTGTGATAAAAAATTTTTTATGTTTATATTTATTATTTTTATTCCAATTAAAACACTAAGCCTTTCTATTATTACTTTTATAATAATAGATTCTATTATAATTAGATGAATTATTTCTTTGTAATCTACAATTTAAACAATTTAATCGTGATGTTGTTTCTCGAAGATTACATTTGCAATTATCTATTCTGATTCTGTTAATATGATCAATCATTTTTCAGTCTGGATAAACCATTCGATGAAATTGTAAAGTTTTATAATTATTTTCTTTATTATATGTCTGTATATAATAAGTATTATTATTTTTTCCTTTGTAAGAATACCAAGTATAATTTTGTATGAAATTGAAATTTTTAAAATTACATAAAAATGTAATTTTTTTTTTTTGGATTTTGACTTAAAAAATAATTTGAAATCAATTTTCACAAGTTAATATTCATTTAATTTATGTTTTGGTTTATCAAGATTTGTATATTTTTCCCAATCTGTAATAACTTTGAAATTCTTAAACTTATTTTCCTAATTTAATTCCATTATTTAAAAAATATTTATTTTTTTATCATTATATATTTATAAACATTTTATTAAATTAAAAATTATAAAATTTATTTACAAACTAAAATATTTTTATATTTTATTTTGCTTGCAACATGCTTTTTTTTTTTTGCTTTTGCTAGCCTCACATGTGCTTATAATGGGATTAATTTAGTATTTAAAAATTTAAATTTATAACATTTTGAAAATACGAATTGATATTTGATATATATTTTTGATTAGACTCCTCATACTCCCAATCACTTAATATGTATTGCATTTTGATTTTTGAATAAATATTATTAAAAAAAAATAATTTTAATATTTATTAAAAAAAATAATAATTTAAATACATTAATTGAAAAAATATTTAATTCTATTTTTGGATTCTGATAAAATTAATTCAATAGCTAAATTTTTTGATCCTAGTAATGCTAATCTATCTGCTTGCTCATGTTTATAAACACCACTATATCCTTTTATATATTTAAAATATGTTTTACCTTTATGTTCTTTAATTAAATCATTAAATCTATTCACTAAATCAAAATTTTTTTTGGTTTTCTAACATTAAATGAATTAATAACATATATACTATCTATATTTATAATTAAATTTTTATTTTTATCACATATTTCAAGAGCTCGAATTGCTGCATATAATTCTGCTCGATTATTAGTTTGTTGAACTTCTGATAAACATTCAGATAGATTTCTATTATCATTATCACTAAAAAATACTCCAATTTCTTCAATTGGATTGGATAAACTATTTCTTTTACAATATCCATTAGTCCATACATTAATTTTATCATTAAAATCATCAATTTTTTATTGATCAATATAATTTTGAGCCTCAATCTTTGTATAAAAAGTTTTATACAAAGCTTCAGAATATCTATTAACAAATTCTTTACATTCATTTCATAATTCAAATAAATGAATCACAATTATGAATACCAGTTGACAACCAATCCCATTATGAAGTAGCTGAGTTAGTGAAAGTAGAAGTTAGTAAAATTTATTACATAAAGTAAAGTTTATTACAGATTGTGAATCTCTCTTACCTTTTAAGTTAATCAAAGATTTAATTACATAAATAAAATTCTAATCAGTCATTAGACTAATTAGATTTTTGATTTTAATTATAATAGTACTAACAATAAGTGCAGTTGTTATTTTATATACAATAAAATATAAAATAAATAATTTTAATAATTGATAAAATAATAATTCAGGTTCTATTAAAAAAATAAAAAAATTAAAGAGAAATAAGAGGGTTTATATAATTTTTGAAAAGCTATTTTTAGAATAATAATAAATAAATTTCATTCATCAATAATTTTAATATTAGAAGCATGAAAATCAAGTTTACAATTATTTTTGAATTTAATTTTATCAATATTTGTCTCTGAATATAATATTTTTAATAAAGATATTTTGGTTATTTATCGATAATAGTTTTGTTTTCAAAAATAAAATAAAATAGTTTGATAAGAAATTTATTTTTTAAATCAACTAGAAATTTTTTATCTTTTGTTATTTTAACTTGAACATATTCAGTGATATGTTTATTATCATCTGGAAATAATAATAGTTGTCAATAATTTATATTTATATTATCTCTATATCATCAGATTTTTTTATCAGCTTTCTTTGTCTTTTGAATTTTATAATTTTGTTTAATTTTTTTATCTTATGGGCATTTTCTCTTGGACATTATTAGAATTATATAAAAAAAAATCTAATCAGTATAATATACTGATTAAATAATTATATTTCTAAAAATATTAAATATTAAAACTTTAGAGTAATTTAATTTAAGCTAATAAATTTAAAACACTATTTAAATCATAATTTGCAGCATTTAAATTATAAAGTATTGCAAATTCTTCAAAAAATAAAAATATTTTTTTTTCATCTACTTTATAATAAATATATAATCCATATTTATGATGCATTATTTGATTAGTTATAATTTCAATATTCAAACTAAAAGATTCTTTAG
>CAJVQA010007340.1:0-13937 GCA_910591915.1 Cetraspora pellucida | reverse complement strand
TCACAACATATCCTTACTACTTTGGTATTCAATTCAAGTTCCACCAAGCTGCCATTCCAGATAGCTCGGAAAGGTAGGTCGAAACCATACACCTCTGGTTTACATGTTTGCCAGCATGTGCCCTTTTTCTCCAGAACCTGGAAATTCTGGTGGCCTGGTTGGTTCATCCGGTCCCTCCTCAAAGACCAGCATATTTGCCCGGTTTCACAAGTTCTAGCTCCATTTCATAAGTCTAGTCTTTACAGTAGCACCGTCGAAAGTTCGGATTACCTCTCTACTCGGATCTTCCAAGTGGGCTTCCATCTTCCTACCTGGTTCTCTTGATTTACATGGCCTAAGGACTTATTTTGGGTTCACACTGCCCGGTACCGGTTTGTGTTCCCTTATACAACGTTGTACGAGTGCCTTAGACCTTCCAGTCAGGCTGGTATAATACAGGTTACAGGTATCCTATCTCAACCAATCACGGAATAACAAGTTTTTTCTTAGATGACTTATATAAATAAACTTAGAAAATATAAAATACTAAAAAGTAAATATATTTTATATTAAGATCAAATTTTTTTAAATAATTTTTTTTTTTATATTTAATATTTAAAATTAAAAAAAATATTTTAAAAAAGCAAAAAAAAAAAAATCTAGTTAGAATTACTAGAAACTTAAAATTATTTTTATATAATTATAAATCTTATATAAAAAATTTTATATAATTTTTATTGATTTTTCTTTTTTTAAAAAAAATTTTTGTTAAAAATAAACAATTTTTTTCTATTTAGGCAGTCTTACTATTACTTTTTATTTTATTTTTTTTAGTTAAAGTTTTTGTTTTTAGGAGTTAATGTTTTTATTCAAGTTCTTTTAAGCATAGATGCTTTTAGAAATATTTATATATAGAAGATTACAATTAGTTATACATGTACTTTTGGTGTCTAACTTAAGTAGTTTGTTTATATATTACTATTGTGAGGTTCAAAAACATGACCAATATTACATGACATAAATTTTAAATGTCAAAAATGTTAGGTATGTCAGATATATCAAATATATCTAATATATTTGCTATAGTGCATAAGTGTAGTATCTTAAATAAATGTAATATATATAATAAATTTGATAATTAAATATGTTCAATATATTAGATGAATTCATAATATAAATAGACAAAACAGTTTATTATAAATAAAGAGCTTTTCACTCAAAAGAAAAGTAACAAGTAATACTCTCAAGTAAATATATTTGTTTAAATAAAACTAAAATATTAAGCTCATATTAAAAGTAAACTATAATCTAATTCAAACTAAAAACAATCATTAAACTATTATATTCAACTATTGTTCATCTATTATTAAATTACTAAACCATATTTTGGTCATTTATCGTAAATCACATAACCAAGTCATTAATGCAAAAGAAAAACTCTAACCTAATTCGATATTTCATAACTTCAGATTAAAGAAATAAAGAGAGAACAAAAAAAGCAAGAATTAATAAAAAAATAGATTAAAGAAAGAACTTAGAAGAGAAGAATAGTACTTATCTACAGATAAACCACCTAGTCAAATTTAACACATCTATTTTGACTTAGCTGCTATAGGTTATATAAAAATTAAAAGAAATTAGCAATAGACTTGCCAATTTGCTATGCAATATTATACAGATTTTATACTAAATATAATACTTGCAAGCCAATTATAGGTCTTGACTATTTAAACTCTCTGCATATATAATTTCAACTTGTATTATAATGATATCTTTAAAGTTATATTTATTCAAAGTACCTAATGTTTTTAAAGCCTTTAGAACTACTTTATTCTTAACAAAAAACTTATTAAAACCTTTTATGTTTTATATACTGCTAACTTAGTTTTATATAATATATTATAGTTTTTAACATTTGTAGTTACAGTGATTACTTGTTTAACTGTTATATTATACTATTTTTATTTTTGTAAAGTTCATTAAAACCTCAATATCTATTTGTTTAACATTTTCTTTATTATCTTTTATTAACTGCTACTCAAGTACATATTATATTTATTAATTAATAAAATATATAGTATTTATTTATTTTTTTAATTCTTATAAACCAGTTAATAAAAAAAAGAAAATTCAAATTACAAATTAGTATTAGTAATAAAATCTTTTATATAAAAAATCCAAAATTTATTAAATTAGTAATTATCTTAATTATATATAATTCAGTAATAGGAAATCAAAATTTGAATACAGAGTCAAATTAGATACAAAACCCTATAGTAAGTTTCAAGATAAGTACAAGAACAGATTAAAACTTTCTAAAAAGAAACTGACTCAGCAGAGAGAAGGTACTATGTATAACAGTAGTTCTGTTATATGAAATATTATGCAAGTAAATCCTCTAAAAGACAAAGCAATACTAATATTTTTGCATTCAACTTACAATATACTTGATTAGAAGAGTAATACTAATATAACTAAAACTAAAGTAATAAGCAAAGCAGGGCATGCAAAGAAGATCTGTAGCAAAGGATTGGTCTAACCAAAATTGGAACACTAGCAGATGCTATAAACCTTAAAAAAAAACAGAATTAATAATTGTACATCATAACATTATTAATAGTCACTATACTTATACATAATAAGTTAAGATTTCAGACCTCATTGGGTGTGATGACTTAGTGAAGTAGATAAGTTGTCATACTCCCAAGTAGTAGGTTGTGAGTTCAAAACCTACTGACAGTGAAATTTGAATAATCACCTATATAATATATAGACAGTATTATAGCAATAGCATTCTGTTGATCAGTTGAGATAGGACACCTGTAATTATAGTTACACTATCATGACTGGCAGGTTTGGGGATCTGTGTAGCCTGTTACACAGAGGAATGCAAACTGGTACTGGGCGGTATAAACCTAAAATAAGCCTTTGGGCTATGTAAATCTGTAGAACTGGGAAGCCAAAGCCTATTTGGAAATTTTGAGCAAAAAAGTAACAGATCTTTGACAATACTACTGTAAAGGCTAGATCTAAGAAATGAATACCAATATAAAGAATTCGGGTAGGCAAAAACCTTAGATAAGGGGTACCACCAACCAGGCTACCAGATTTTGGACCAGAAGAAAAGGATATTGGGCCAGACTCAATATACCAAGGACAGATTACAGTTCTTTCAAGCTATCTGAATTGGGAGTCTGGATTCAAAGCAAAGATATACTAAACGTACTAAAGATATGCTGTGAAGTCAGTACTGGAGTCTGGGTGAACTCTATAAGAGTAGCTCATATTAGTGCTCTAAAAGTAGGTAGATAGTTAATAACAGAGGGCCTCCTGTGCCTTACTGGCAGATGTCATACTCTAAAATGTGTAACAGCCTAGGAACTAGTACAAAAAAGATAGGTAATCATACTGCTCAGATGGTATATTGGTTAGGTATATATAAGGGGTAAGTTGAAGATTTCAATATGACAGAATGGATAGTCAAAGGGTTTAAATAAATAATTTCTTAATAGGTTATAGGTATAGCATCTAGTATAGAACCTTAGAGCGGACTACTTAAATAAGCAACCAAAAGTTGTACATATAACTAGCTGTACTCTCATTTCTGTAAAAATAGTTGTAATAACTAACCCAATATAAAGTCAATAAAGTATTGCCACAAGTATGGCCTTTAAAAAAAAAAAAAAAAAAAAAGATTTTAGACCTTCTTGCAACACCAAAGTGAGTCAAACCACTAATAGGAATATACAAAAAAGAGTATATGATAGCTGCAGATAATAATTCAAAATCTTGATAAATCAAATCATGCTAATTGATACCAATATATAGAGAGCTATGTACACCAAATTAGTAGCAAAAAACTGCTAAAGTTAACCAATTTGAGAAAAGAAAAAAATTATTGCAAAAAGTAGATAAGAAGATTAAAAAATCAGATATAATTAAAGAATATAGTGTAACAAAATGGCTACAGCCTTATTTTAATTAGTAACAATAATTAAAATATTATAGTTCTAATAATAGAATATGAAAGTATAGATATAATATTACATTGAGTAACTATAGTATATAGTAATATAGTAACACAAATAACAGCATAAATATTAATAAAAAACAAATTACAATTTGGCATTAAAAAAAAAATTCAGATAAAAGAAATAAGCAATATGATATATTAATATAAAATTTATTTGAACTAAATAAAGATATAAATAAATAAAAAATACTAGCTACTTACTAAAATATATATTTTCTAGTCTAGTATCAGATAAAGTTAACAAAATTTTAAAACTCAAAGTTTTACAAAATAATGTTTGAACATTTTATGATCATTATACAAAACATTATGAAGCAATGTCCTAAGCTATTATTTTACAATAATTTTATATATAATATGCTATCAATTATTATTATTATTTTATTTTATTTTTTTTTTCAGTATTAAGATGACCTCTTTGGTTCTAGCTTTTTATTAATACTTATGTCAGATACATGTTTTATACAGATGTATCTATATTGAACTATTAGACAAGTATACAACTGGCTACATGTATAACTTTTCTATATTACCTATTTAAGAAATCCATCCAAAGATTTCCTATTAGTTGTCATATCTAATACCTCTGCTTAGATGTTCTATTTAAACCCTTTGATCTAACTCTAGTATTAATTTCACTAGGTCAATAACTCAGATCTGTTCGCATTTAACCATAGAACTATAATCTTTAAACTATTTTTATCTTTGAGGCAAATCTACCAGAATGAGCCATATTCTCTTTTACTGCTAACCTAGTTTGATGCTATGGCTAAAACCAATACTTACAGTTAGGGTTATTCCTTAAACTACTATTATCCTTGTAAAGTTCATCCAAACCCTGGTACCTATCTTTTTAACTTTTTCTTCATCATTCTTTACTAACTACAACTTGGAACTAACTAACTTTCCAGACTTCCAATTCAGATGGCCCAGTATGATATACTTATATATTCTTTTCCTCTGTTGATTTTAGCAGCCTGGTTGGTCATATGCTTCTCTATACATCTTGTTATCCAGTTTATCTGACAGTTCTTATGAAGGTGTTTTATAAGCTTTCATCAGTCCAATAGCACTATCGAAAGTTTGTGCTATCTCTTTACTCAGGATTTTTAAGTAGGTTTTCATTTCCTCAGTTTTTTAGCCTTCTATGCCTGGTGGTCTTATTATGGGTTTGCACTAAAGCCTTATACAATGCCAGTTTTTTATATTCTTCTATATATATATAATGTTATACTTTATATAGATGCTTCAAGCTTCCAATGTCAGGTAGGGCCTGACTTGGTGTACCTAAGATTACAGATGCCCAAAACCCAACCAATTGGCAAGAGACAGTTATTATAATACCAATTATTATTATAAAACTTGGTTTATTTTTATAATATATATATTAATATATAATTTTAATTATTAATCCAAATATACAAAGAACCAAGTTAATAATAGTCAGACTTAATATACAAAGTAGACTATAATACTTTTTGCAGCTATAAGAGCCAGACATGTAATAAGCAAATCTACAGAAGAACTTTCTACTTCTTTGAACTTTATTTTATTATCCTATACTAAAGAAGTATTACAAAACCTATCTTAGAACATACTATATAATTTAAACTCATGCTATAATCAATAGCTAGTATGTTTAAACTTATCTCTACTTTTACATTTTCAAACACTTAGCTCCTCTTAGAATACATTTACTATTATAATTATTTATAACTTAATAATTTTAAATATATACTTATAATATCAATCAAACTTGACTATAGTGAATGCTATATACACTTACTATATAAGTCTTAATCCTTATCTAAGTACTTTTTTTTTACAATAATTAGACTATACCTATTATTAATCTATATCTATTTTTTCTAAATTCTTTCTAATAAATATTAATACACCTAATACTAATTAAATCATAAAAGACAATAAACTTGATTATATCTATTACCAACTAGTAAAAACTATTTTAAAAGATTATGATAAAACCATTATAGCCAAACAATACTACAATCATATTCAACTTAATATTGATATCTGCTATAACAAATTTCTATCTTACAACTATTTACTAATGCTTTTTTATCTACAAACCATTATTTCTTTTTACAATATACTTATGGTTTTAGCTATTCACTTAATAGTTTTTGTGCTTACATATTAACTATCTCTATTAAAAATAACTATAGTGAAGCTTATGTTTATCTTCTATTTGAACCTAAACTATTATCTGATTACTTTATTATACCAGTTTAAGCCATTTGGCATTTTTCAAATATTCAACTAAAATCAAACACATCAACATCTGTTTTTTCTATACCAGCATTTTTAGCTTTTATCTTTAGTAATTTAACATAATCTAGAATTTCTAATATCTTGCCTCTAAATCTATAATCTGTACTTCTAATGTTTGAGAATACAATAAAACAGCAAGTCTGAAAAGATTATTGTATCTCTTATTCTTTAAATATTATTAGTATTATAGAAATTAAAATAGCAGAAAACAATGCTATTACCAAACTTCACAACTCAAAACACTATTTTTACTTTTGGTCTTGTACTAACAGTTTCAAAGCAGAAACTGTATTTATAATTCAAAAACAACTTACATCTCATATATACAATACTCTTACTTTTTCAGATTATGCTATTGCTATTAATTTTTTTTTTAAACATGATCACAAATTTTGAATTATCTTTGTATATTTATCATATAAAAATTCACAACTTAGACTTCAAATACAAAATACTATTATTTAATAGATTTAACAAGCAACTAATTGAAACATTCTATCTATAATACTAAGTAACTTCAATATGCTACCTAACAACTCCAACTTCTTATCTATCAAATACAAATTACTGCAATTTCTATAATACAATAATATCTACAACTGGGCAGATCATACAAATATTTCTTTTCACACCTGGTATAATAGTAGACACTATAGTACTATTGACTACATCTGAGTCTACCTTTTTTTACTTAAATATCTCAACTTATTTTACTTGGATAATGCAGAAAATTGTACTCAAAATAATCACAAAATTTTTATATTCTTTTGAACTTTTTTTTATGCCTTTATAGATGAAGATATTTAACTTAAACTCAATAAAGAATTTTTAATTACAAAGCAATGAACAAAGAGCAATAGAAAATCTTTACTAACTAAGTTTCTATTAATCTTACTATAAACAAAACTCCCACCTTAATCCAAACTTCTAAATCACTAGAAACTATATAACACAAAATTCAAACTAGTATTATTAATGCAGGTACTAAATACATTCCTAACAAAAAATCTACTATTTGCAATTTTTAGCACCTATTTTTTGCCAAATCTATCTTATATTATCAAAATCTCAAAAAACTAAACAATATTATTAAACAAGTAAAATCTTCCTTAGCTAATACAACACCAATACCTACACATCTCAATTTTTCAATCATATATCTTAATTCAACTCATCAACTTAATATATATCTTATACCTAATTTCTATAAACTTATATCAAACTGAATTACTAATACTAACACTAAATAGCAAGCTCTTTATCTTGCTTGAAATATAAAAAACATTAAGTAGATTTGAAAACAAATAAACCAACATATTACTAATTAATATTCTAAACTTCAAACTAATCCCAAAGTAATAATCAATAGTATACTTAACTACCATAAAGATTCTGTAAAAATTAATAATATTAAAATATCAAATGATATTATAACAGATTTCAAACTTATTAAAGAACAAATTAAACAACACTTTGACAACTAGACTGCTTACAGACCTATTAACACTTATAAATTTAACTTTAACTAGTTAACAACTCAACAACTCTAAGTCTTAAAAACAATAAAATTCTTTTCTTAGAACAATTACTTATAGCTGATAATCACAATCTTCTTTCTTGAAAAAATATATATCTCAAAACTCTTAAATTCCTATGAAGTTCTATTTCAAAATGGTTTAAAATACTTTTAAATCAAATATCTGATCATCTTATTTTGCATATATGGCCTAATCTTCAACTTTAACCTACTAACCTATTTTTAAATATATTAAATCTTATTATACTCTAATTTGTTATCTTGAAAATATATAGTTACTCTATATCTTATTCTCAGATTGGCATATTGACAAAATAACTAATATATCTAACTCTCAAGTATTCTTTCAAAAATATCAAATTATGAACTCAATAACTAACACAATCCATATTTCTTCTTTACTAACAATGCTTCAAATAAATTACAAACAAACTATTAATCTTAAATGCAAAATACAAAAAAGAAAACAAAACTTTGAACTTAATATAAACAATCAAGAAATCAAAGCATTTCAAAACATTTATGTAGACCTATATAAACTGGCTTCAAAATTTCTATTATCTCTTTTATTATTTTTTTCAAAAATTCTTCTAATACAAAATACAATATCTGACTCTATATACCAAAACCAACTCATAAACTTTCATAAAAATTTACTATCTTTTAAGCCAACTAATATATATTTTTATACAAATGCCTCTATACTTAATTTACAAACATACAACATCTCTATTGGCATTGTTTAGATTCTGAAAAATGACATACTAATTAAATTTAATATTACTATAACTTTTGCACCAAACTCAATATGACCAAAACTAGCAGTACTCATTTTTTTGTTTTTTATTTTACCTTCTAACTATTAAATTTATATTCATTCAGACAGCTTATCTATTATATAAACTCTTACCAATTCAATACCTTATAATTATGATTTCTAAACTAAACAAAATAATTAAGATATTATCTATATTCTAAACTATCTAATCAAACTTAAAAATATTAATTATACTATATACAAAAATTTTTTTTTTAATGTTAAGGTGAGTTGAGTACATGTGATCCAGAATTTTATTAGTAATATTAGTTAGCCAGCATCTGTTGGCATAATAGTGCAGAGGTAATTATAGAAAAGTATACAACTAGTTACTTATACAACTTTAGTTATTATCTAATTTAAATAGTTTATCTGAAGGTTCTATACTAGTTGCTATACCTAGAACCTACCTGTAAGATCTTTATTTAAACACTCTAATTCTGTATCTACTATATTCTATCAATGATTTTAGTAAACTGGTAAAGATATATCATAATCACTAACTTTGTACTAAACCTATTAGTGCATTCTATATCTTATACTTATAGCTCATCTGATATTGCTTTGGCTTAAACCATCACTTGCAGTTAGAGCTAATCATTAAACTGCTTTTATTCTTATAAGGTTCATCCAAAACTCCAGTATCCATCTTTCTACTATCTTCTTTATCATCTTCTACTAACTACTACTCAGGACTAACAAGACTTTTTGAACTTCTAATTCAGATGGCTTAGTATGATATACCTTAGTATTCTTTTCTTTTAATAATTCTAGTAGTCTGGTTGGTCATATACTCCTCTATACATCTTGTCATTTGGTTTATCTATTTATTCTTTTGAAGGTGTTTCATAAGCTTTTATTAGTCTAACAGTACTGTCAAAAGTTTTGTGCTATTTCCTTACTTAGGATTTCCAAGTGGGTTTCTAACTCTTTGGTTTCTTTGCTTTTTACACCTAGTAGTCTTATTATGAGTTTGCACTGAAGTCTTATGCAATATCAGTTATTAATATTTCTCTATTTATATATAACATTACACTTTGCAAAGATTCTCCGAGCTCTTATTTGAGATGGTGCAACTGAAGATTACAAATATACTAATCCAACTAATCGACAGAGACAGTTATTGTAACACAAACCTATTTGCTAAAATTTGTTATCTATGAGATGTGAACTCTAAACCTGCCACTTGGGGTTGACAACCTGACTACTTCACTAGATCATCACACCTCTATTATCTACAAAGTTAAATTACATTCAAATAACACTTTACATAATATTGCTGATGTCTTAGTTAAACAAAGTACTAAAAAAACAAGACTAAAATATAACCTTGACTATTTTTATTTATCTACTTTTTTTATTTGAAAAGAAATACTAATTACATACAAATTTCATAAATTTTGCAAAAACCTCTTTTCTATTTAAACATTTAACAAATTTCTTTAACTTAAACCACTATAAAATCTTCTTACTATAAATATCCTACTATTTACTGAGATTATTAACTCTCAAAATTCTAAATTGAAACTTTATTTGATTAGAAAAAAATTTTTCTTAATAACTTATCAACAATGTTAAATTTAAATATTTGCTATTCTCTATTCTACTTAACTTCAAATTGCTTTTATTGTAACCAATATGAAAACACCAAACATTTACTTTAATGCTCACTTATACTTACAATTTATAAAACATTCTTATCAATAAAACCATTAATATTTTAAGCTTTTTAAACTTTTCTGAAACTTTACTATACACAATAATCCAAATCCTCAATTTACAAAATCTTTTTTCAAACTCTACTATATATAATACAATACTCTACTTATTTAAGACACAATAATACTTGATCAATATAAACAACAACTAATTTTAAAAAAACTAACTAACAACTTTTTTGTTTTCTTATCTAACTCTCTACTTAACTGGTTTAACCTTACTATCTGGTAAACTCAAAATACTAAACAATATAAATGAGAATTAGCATAAAGAATTACCACTCTTACTAAAAGGAAAAACAATATTTGATTACCTATCATACAACCTTCTAACTTTAATAACAATACATTTGCATTCAATACTAATATAAACCAATTTATTTTTAAAACTCTTTCTCAAAATTTTACTATATATACCTGTTTTTATTAATTAAAATAATCTTAAAGGTTCTTTTTAATCTTCTTTGTAATTAATAATTATAATAGTTGATTTAACTAAAACAGAAAATTAAAGATTAATATTATGCTAGATGTTATATATATAGCAACAATAAAGTAGTTTAAAAATAATTTATTTATATATTTATATCTAATTAATATATCTATATATTACTATTTTTTTTTACTTGATATTATATAATAAAAAAAAAAAACTCCTTTAACTGATTAGCAGAATACTAATTCAAAACTATAACTAAATCAGATTATTACAGTTAAGCTTTAGCTAAATTTTTATTAACTGAAATTTTTACAACTCTTAACTAGCTCTCTAACAATAAGGCATATTGTTTATCTAAAATTAGCTATAAAATGCTAAAACAGACTAGTTCTGTCTTTCTTCAAACAATAACTGTTCTTTTTAACTGATATATTCAAACCAACTGTATACTTAAGCAATAAAAAGAAGGTTACATCTTTCTAATATCTAAAAAACCTATCTTTGATAAAAACTTATCTAATACAAAACCTATTAGTTTAGTCAAATATATTAACAAACTATATATCAAACTTCTTACTAATTATTTTAATCTAATATTTACTCAATATCTTATTTTATCTTTCTATAACTACATTATCTTATCTAACAACAATACCTCTACTTCTATATATATACTTAATAATATTATTGAGAATGCCAGTTGTAATAACAAACAACTTTGGCTTCTGTCTTAGAATATGAGCAAAGTATATAATTCTGTTAACTTTGATCTTTTTATTAAGTTTCTTAAATGTATATCAATACCCCAACCTCTCATTAATATACTTATAAATCTTCTTACTAATTGCCAAAACTATGTTATATTCAACTTTAAACTTACTAATTTTTATTTAGTTAAAAATAGTATAGACCAAAGAGAAACTATAATCTTCTTATTTTGGAGAATCTACTATGACCTCTTAATTAATAAAATAGCATTACAATTTTTAAGATATTTTTTATTTATATTCTGAAAAACCAACTTATACTCATCTTAAACTCAATGCTTAAAAATATTTGTATCAGTTTTAGTCTACAAGGATGATATTCTTTGAATTGCAAAATCCAAAAATGAACTCAATCTAATAACCAAAACTGCTACCTCTTTTTATCACATAGCTAATATTTAAATTAATCCAACTAAGTCAATTCTAGCTACAAATTCTTTTACCACTCTTTATAGTTTTCTGGATTACTAATTTATTCTATTTCTAAAAACCAACTATTTAAGTTTCTTGAATGTTGGTTTACACTTAACAATAAACATTCTCAAACCATCAAACTGATAAAAAAAGAGACCTTTAGTTTTGTTTATATAGCTAATACAAAGAAAATTACTGACAAACAAATTGCTTATATTATCAACATAGTTATTATTCTAACTTTAGAATATAAATATTATAACATAATTCTTTATTGTATTATATATATCCAAATCTTATTCAAATATCTTACTGTAGCTAAACACAAATCTTATCTATTTAAATCTATATTAAACAGTACAATACTTAATCTATTCCTATGCAATATACATAATATCTAAGATATCAAACTCTAGCACTATATTTCTAACTATTTTCAATAAATTAACAATTCTAATCTTCTTGATATTACAACTCAAATTAGACTCTAACAGTTACAAAACAACTTGTAGTCCTCTATTAGCATATTATATTACTTCAAACCTACTATAAATAGTCCTAACAAAAATTTAATAAATTTTAAAATTACTTAACTTCTCTCTCATCTCAAGTTAACTATTTTAGTTAATTCTAACTTAACCTGACCTTATACAATTAGTAATAGCAGCCAATTACTAGAATCTATTCTATCACAGTACTCAAAATATTCAGCCTTTAAAAAGCAACTTAGACAATCAAACATTATATATCTTGAACAACTTTATACAATAGATAATAGCATATTACTTGACTGAAAACACCCATCTAATAACAGAAAACCCTTTTAGTTCTTTTACTTAGAAGATACAATTTTAGCATACTTCTATTATCAAAACATTTTACCAATTACCAGCCCACAACTCTTATACTTATTATACTATTAACATATTCAAAAAATTTACTAAATCTAAACTCTAATTACTTTCATATTACAATGATGAAATTATTATCAGAAAAATATAAAAATATTTTTTATTCTTTAATTACTACTTTATTACTTATTAAACCTCTAATATAGACTTAAACTATATAAAATTTTACTTTTTACTCTCTATTGACTACAAATAATATACAGAATGCCATCTTAATTCTCATAGAATTAACCAAACCTGTACTGTTGAAGTTTTTGCAATTATTTTTATATAATTTTTTGGCAAAACTAACTCAAAACACCAACTTAATCTCAATACCAATTATTTGAATCTTATTTGCTTTACAGCTGTTAAACATCAAATCTACATTTTTCTTTCACCTAACATTCTTATTATTAACTCAATTGCCTCTGAAATCTTTATTTTAAGCAAATTTACTAACAAACTTATATCTATTTTACATTACAATCTTTCTTATTAACAACTATCTTTTTATACTAATAGATCCATAATTGATAATAGTACTGACCAATGCACAATGAGTATTGGTTGGATTCAAGTCAATTATAATAATTAAATTATTAATTTTTTTTCTGAAAAATTAAATTCTGGCCCTTATCTTATAAAGCAAAACTCTTCTTAATCATTACTGCAATTTTAACAGCTTCTTGAAACTGTGTTATTAATATTTTTACTAACTTTCAATCAGTAATCTTTATATTTCATAATCTTTAACTTAAGCTAACCTATTCTAACAAATTACTCAAATTTAATTTATAACCAATTTGGTATACTCTTTTAAATATTATTAAATTATACAAATTACAAATTATTTTTCACAAAGTGCAGACTCATTTAGACAACTATCTCAATGAGAAAGCAGACTTTCTCACCAAACAACTCCATTGTTACTACTTCTTTTATTTAACTATCCTTATAGAAAAATATATATTAAAATATTAATAAAAATTACAGAAAATATACAGAATGTATAAAATATATATATAATAATAAGATTTATATACTGAAT
>CAJVQA010007339.1:0-13937 GCA_910591915.1 Cetraspora pellucida | reverse complement strand
TATAATTTTTCATAAAATTAAATATAAAAAAAATTTACTATTAGGTTTATATATAATTTTAAAATACTGCCTCCTACCCTTAAGCCAAGATTAGTTATGACTTAATTGTGATGATCAGTGAGAAGGTTAGAGAGAATGTTAATAATAAATAAAGAAAATGAAAGATGAGAGAGTGCATGTTTAAAGAGAGTAAAGTTGACAGAGTTATAAGCTTTACTTATATCTTGTAAGAGTAATCAAATATTCTTATGATTACAAGAAGCATCTTCAATAAGGTTATTAAGAATATGGATAGAAATTGAAGTACTGTTGTTGGAAAGAGCAATATAATTAAAAGATAAGAGAATTAAATGAATTGAAAAAACAGAGCTAAGTTGATTGGTAAGGATTTTGATATAGAGCTTGCAAATATGTTTGACAAGACTAATAGGTTGAGTAAGGTTAAGGTCATCATTAAAGATGTTTTGTTTAGGGATAAGATAAATGTGACTATGTTTTCATTGCTTGGGAATTCTGTTTTTAAGAAGGCAATGATTAAAGAGAGCAATAATAGCAGAAGTGCATTAAGAACTAATATGTTTAAGCATTTCATAACTAATGCCTATAGAACTACAGGCTTTGTTATTAGATAGTTGAAAGAGAGTTCTTAGAAATTCATCATTAGTAATAGAAGAATTAAGAAAATGATATCAAGTTAAATTAATGTGAGGAAGTGAGAGGTAGTATTGTTGCCAAAAATTATTAAAGAAAATTTGATTAATAGGTTTGTGTACAGTCTAATTTTGAAAATAAGATTGAATATGTTGTTTAATAATTAGTAGGTCAGTAATAAGCTCTTAAGAAAGTTTTATATTAGTGAAGTAGACAGGTTGATAGTAATGATTAAGAATGCTGTTAATAGCTTAAATAGAATGTATTGTAAGGTTAACACATTTTTTGTCAATAGCTTAGTTAATTTGTTGTCAAAGTAAAAGAGAGTTTTCAAGATAGTGAGTATAAAAAAGTTGTTTTTAGATCAAGTAAGCATGTTGAAGCCAAGTTTGAATAAAGGTTGAATCAGTAGAGATAAGTAATTGAAAGTTACATTGTGACTGTTTGTTAATTAGAGAAATGTTTTGATTGATATAAGAGGTATTGGAATGTTGAATAAGTTTTTTAACAAGTTTAATAATGTGACTAAGTTTTTTGAGAGATAGGTGTAATAGGGTACTGTGAGATGAGTATTGATAGTTGTAGCTGTGTTTGTGAGAGACTTTGTTAGGAATAGTATAGGTAGCAGAGTAAATAATAGAGCATTGAATTTTGTGCCAAGTAGTTTCAATACTTTTATAAGTTTTATTGTTGATAAAAGTTTTGTATAATAGAAGTTGTTGAGATAAGGTATCTGCAAAGGATTCCCAGTTCTCTGTAGATATGGCTTTGTAGTTAAAAATACAATAGTTAATCTCAGTATGTTTACATAAGAGTTTGCTATAAGCATGTAGAAATGTTCAGGTAAAAAAAAGAATTAAATGATCACTAGAGGTAGAAGTTTGGCTATTATCAAAACTGTAAGAAAAAAAAAATTATATATTGAATTAGTTAGTCCAGATGTAGTCAATATGACTACTGCTAGTATTGTTAAACCAAGTAGAATATTTGTTGTTAAAGTGAGCTTTAATATTATACATATTAGAATTATTAAGAAAGTTAATAAGTTTGTATTTAGAAGAGAAGCTATAAGTATTGTTCTGTATATTAAAGTCACTAAGGATAATAGGATGGATATGAAGTTGAGAAGCTTGTTGGATCTAGTTAATTACTTTGTTTTGGGTTTGGTTGTGAATAAAAGTATCAGTTAATAACAGATATACTAAAATAATGCGAAGCTTGATATTACTTTGAAAGAAGATATCAAATGCTATAGCACCTTCAAGATAAATATAAACATTATGAACATAAGGTTTAAGATGATTGTAAATCATAATAGCAGTGCCTTCCATAGAGGTAGAAGAATTAAACTAGTAGTAAGTAAAAAAATTATTATTGCAGAAAAAAAGGTTAGATTTGTTAGAAATTTTTGTTTCTGTAATGCTTGCAATAGATATATTATGATTAAGACAATAATCCTGCAATGCTTCTTTCTTAGTAGGATTATTAAAGCCTCTAACATTGTGTATAGCAATAGTTAGGTTGAGATGATAAAGAGTTGAATTTGGCAAAGATAAGAAAGAGTTACAGTTAGAAGTTAAAGAATAGTTATCAAAAAATAAATCAGATGAGATAGAAATAACATTAAAGGGATTAAATCTAAGAGAAAGATTATAAAATATAGGAAGAAAATATAGAGTAATTACAATATGATTTGGTAAAAGAGTGTTATTAGAAAGATATATATGGGTTTTATTATAAGATGAGTTAACAGAAAATGTAATACAGGATACTGTTTTGTTGTTATTATATTTGTTAATATGTTTAATTAATGTTTAAATAGTTTGACCATGAAGGAGAAGTAATAGATTATAATAAAAAAGGAATTTGTTGAAGCATGTATGAAGATTATAGAGGATTAAAGATGTTGTAAATGATCTTTCAAAATTGTCTTCTATAGAGTCGATTACTGTATGCTTAGCTCTCTCACAGCTGTGCAAGATACTATAGTCTGCCTTGTGTGTTGGGTCTGATCATTATTATCCTGGCCTTTTACATAAATAAACTTATTCATCTGTTTATTTGTTTCATTTTTCTTATTAACTAAAATGATTGTATCTTTTAATAAGATGGTGGTTGCTTCAATGTTGATTGTAAAAGACAAAAAACTTAAAAAAGAGACTGTAAAAAAAAGAAGTCAAAAATGAAGACTGATTGGAAGTCAAGATTGAATTTTTTTGATAAAAATTTTTTAGTACTAGATAAGCAGTATCATTAAAATATTTAACAATTTGTAAATAAGTTAGTTTTTGGTTTTTTATAACATCAAAATATGCAATAATTTGAGCAAGAAATTTGGTGTCAACAATGTTTTTTGTTAAGAGATTGATAACCTCTTCTTTGGACAGAGACTGTATGTTATAGTTTTTAGTAGCAGTTTGGTAATAAAGTAAGAGGTAGCAGTAGAAATAATAATTATGACATTTGAAATTTGTTTTAACTTTATTTTGTTTACAAACAAAGTTTTTAGCTTGATTAGCTAGTTTGTCCAGAGCTTTGGTAGGAATAGGTTGGTCAAGTAAGACAGCATGTTTTTTGTTTTTGTAAAATAGTGTAGTATTAAAAGTTGGATAAATCCAAGTTTTATCATTTTGGAATAAAAATAATAAGCAAGATTTAGTTAGGATGTTATTAAAAAGTTTGATACTATCATAGAATTTTTTATCATCAAGGTATTGGCATTTTTTGTTGTCACAAGTAAGGCAATAGAAGTTAGCAACATGAAATGCTTCTTTATATTGCTTATAAAGTAAATTAGGTTTTTTAAAGGTATAGGTTTCAGAGAGATGTTTAGAGAGTTGAAGGATGAAGTGTTGGCAAAATTAAATTCTTAGAAAGATGCGAACTTTCTCTTTATCAATATTGGAAAAGAATTGTTTACTATAAAAAGAATAGTAAGTCTCAAACCAGGAATTGAAGTAGTCAAGAGAGTTTTTTAGTGAAGGAATACAAAATTGTTTAAAAAAAAGAGTTTTAGAAATATTAAAGAAGAGTTTAATATTAAATCTGGTATTAGATTAAATTGTAAAGTATTTTTGTTTAAGATCTGTAGTTTGAGTAAATGATTCGATTTTGAATCTTTTGGGTCTGAGCTATAAGTTCTCAGCAAATTTTTGATAATCAATTAATTGATAGTTGTTGGATAGGAAAAAATATAAGCATGCAAGATTAAGACAGAGTTAAAGATGATTATGAGCTGTATATAGAGAAATAGTAATTAATAAAGCAAGAATTTCAAGATAATTAAGCTTAGTAAAAAGAATAGTTGTAAATTTAAGGATAAAATTTTTTAAGGTAGATTCAAGAAGATCAAAAAAGATAGTAGCACTCTTGTTAATATTAGGGTTGCTGTTGTAGATAAGGTCAATTAAGAATTCAGGATGTTGTCTAGTTATAATACAGATAATATAATAAAATGATGCTTTAAGTGCTAATTGTGTAGCAATAGCTGGCTTAATTTCCTTGCCAGGATAAAAATCATAAAAAAATTTTTTAAGGAAGATGAAAAGTTGAAGAGAAAATGAGATTTACAGCTTTTTATTAGGTTGTATTTCTTCAGTAATAGGAAAATTTGCAACTCAGTCATATGTAGAATTAGATTTTGACTTAAGAACACTAAAGTATGATTAAAAAGAAGATTTGTTAGAAATATTTTCAGATTGGTTAGTGTTATTGGTCTTATTGAAATTTAGATTAGAAGTATTAAGAGTGTTAGTAGTAGGTAGTTGGTTATAGTTAAGGTTAGTATTAGTAGTTGTAGAAAAGAAAAAATTGATGAGATCAGATAAAGTTGAGGTTTGGTAAGAAGAAGCAGTAAAAGGATTCATATAAGATGTTTTGGAAGGTTTGTGTGAGATTTTTCTTAGTTTTGGATAAACTAGCTTCATGTTGAGATGAGAAAGTCATACAAGTAAGATGATAGATTTCATTATTTTTAGAGATGTATTTTTCAGTAAAGTAATAGTGCTTATTTCTTTTGGTACAACTAATTGGAAGAGAGCATTTAGGACAAGTATAGTAATATATATCAGGTGTAGGAGATGAAGGAATACTGTCGATAAAAGAAAAAAGATTAGTCATAAGTTCTTAAGTTGTTTTGTTAATTTTTTTGAAATTGCTATTGATATAAGCAGTTGTAAATTCAGTAACTTGAATATAATTGGTATTTGAGTTTGAAATGAAATTTGTATAGTATTTGCCACAGAGGCAAGTAATTACAGAAGTAGAGGTAAGAGCTTTAAAAAAATAAGTAATTTTATTTGATCAAAAATTTTTTGTTAAACAGGAAGTAGATTGAACTTTGGAAGAATTGGGTGAGTCTTGTTATTGTTATTCTCTTCATAGAGGGCAATTCCAAAACTGTTAAAAAAGGTTTGGTAAAAATAATCAAGATCTGCTGTATCTGGTTCTTGTTAACTTAAAGTAGGCATTGTTAAAAGGTAACAAGCTAAGTAAAGATTTTAGACTTAGGTGTAGTTTCTAAAAAGAGAATATAGTTGTAAATAATTAAATTTACAAGAGTTGTAAATAGATACAAGGGTTGTAATTTAGGTGTGTCACTAGAATAACACAAAAATATAACAAAGGTGGATAGGGTTACTAATGTGACTCAGATACTAAACACAAGTAGGATTTGCAGTACAAATTACTGTATAATATTAGTAAGAACTAAATATGAAAGTAATTGATTGTATGAATAAGTTTTTATTAATAGGTTGGTTACAAAATATTGGTATAAATTAATAGGATATAGATTGGGAAATGATTATATGATTACATAAAAGTCATGTAAAGGGAAAAGAGAATAGGGTAAAGACAAAAAGTAAAAAAAGAAGTTTTGCAAGAGTGTAAATGTTAAATTTGTTGTAATTTGGTCAATATGAGGTCAAAAATCTTTGTTTAAAGCTTGTTTTGACTGAGTAAATATATACTACAACTTTACTTAAGAGTATGAAACAGGTTAAGATAGTAGAAACTGCAAGATGATTAAAAATTGTTAACTGAAGATCAAATGCTATTAGTACAGTTTTCTTGATAAGTTTGAGGTATAAAAGCTTGATATTTACAAAATATATGTAAATAGTGAGTTGAACAAGTTTACTTAGAAGCCCAAAACAGATTGTCTTAGTAAAATAAATAGTTATAAGCATTTTTTAATAAATGAATTTTTTAGTTAATTTTTGTACAATGGATTTGCAGAAAGAGTTTGTATGTCTATATTGTTTTTAGTATATAAATATATATATAAAGTATTTTTATATTAGGCATTGACAACAAGTTAGAGTAGTATATAGATATAGATAATATATATTTAGATTTTGCATAATAAGTAAGTTGTTTTGTAGAATTTTAATATGAAAAGAATAAAGTTATAGGTTATGTTTCAGAAAGTTAAGTATTTTAAACATTAGAAACCATTCAATATTAGATATATTATTAAAGTATTTAAGTAATGACCATATGTTAAGTTTATTAATTGTAATAATATTTTTAACAAATATATGAATTTTAAGAGAAATAAGATGATTGTTTCATAAGAAGTAAGTAGATGAGTTAAAAAAGAAGAATTAGATTTTTAGAATAAATTTGTTAGTGCCTTGTTTTGCTAGTAAGACAGTTTAATTATAAAATGAATTTGTAAAATAAGTTTTTACTTTAATAAGGTTATGATTAATGTTTTTAGTTGTTTTTGAAGAAGTTAATTATAGTTAGAATGTTTTAGTTTTTGTTAAATTAATTTGGTTAAGATAAATAAAGTAAGATTTTTGATAGCTGTAAGATTGTTAATATAAATATTAAGTAAAGTATTAAAAAGTGCAGCAAATAAGATAAATATGATTAATATTAGTTTGATTCAAGTAGAATCAGATGAAGGTTAGGTTGCTGTATTGAATTTGACTAAGATATTTTCTTTACAGATTTATCCAATACGAGATCTTATAAAAGATGTTTGTAGGTTTTGAATAGAAGCATCTGTATAGAAGTTGAGTTTAGTTAGATATGAGTTTGTAAAAGAGAGTTAAGATTAATAAATTAATTTTGGTAATTAGTAGAATCAGTAGTTTGTTGTATAAGTTTATTTAAAGAAGTAGTTAGTTAGAAGATAATATAGTAAGGTTGATAGATATGTGTATTAGTGCAAAAATTTCTTTATAATTAATTTGTAAAATGAAGGAGTTATTATAGTTTTTAATTTGATGATAAGAAAAATTAAAACAGTTGAAGTTTGTTAGTAAGAATAAAGTAATTAGTTTTAGATAGATTTGGTTTGTAGAATAGTTGTCTAATATATAGTAAAAGAAAAGTTAAATATTGTTATATTGTGAAAAAATAATTTTTTTTTTTTTTTTAAATATTAAGATGAGTACTTGCAATCCAGGATTTTATTGATAGTATATTTGGCTAATAGTTGCATTACAACCACAGAAGGCAACTATAGAAAGAGTGTACAACTAGCCACTCATACAACTTTAGTCATTGACTAATTTAAGTAGTCCACCCGAAGGTTCTGCACTAGCTGCTATACCTGAAACCCACTTGTAGATTCTCTATTTAACCACTCTGTTTCTGTATTCACTCATCTATCTCTGCCTACCAATGACCCTGGCTGATGCCAGTAAAAATATACCATGGCTACTAAGTCTTTAAAGCAGTTCACTCATATGAAGAACCTTTGACTTTGTACTAAATTTTTCAGAATCTTCTGTATTCTATTCTTACAGCTGATCTGGTATTACTATGGCTAAGACCAACACTAGTGATCAGAGTGTACTATTAAACTGCTATGCTCTTGTAGAGTTCATCCCAACCCCAGTACTGACTTTACAACATATCCTTACTAGTTTGGTATTTAATTCAAGTTCTACCATGCTGCTATTCCAGATAGTCCAGAAAGGTAGAGCAAGACTGTACCTCTGGTTTACATATTTGCTAACATATATCTTTTTTTTTCAAAATCAGAAAATTCTGGCAGCCTGGTTGGTTCATCTGGTCCCTTCTCAAAGACCAGCATATTTGCCTAGTTTCACAAGTTCTAGTTCTATTTAATAAGTCTAGTTTTTATAGTAGCACTATCAAAGTTCAGGTTACTTCTCTACTTAGGTCTTCCAAGTAGGCTTCTGTCTTTCTATCTGGTTCTTCTAATTTACACAGTCTAAGGACTTATTTTGGGTTCACACCACCTAGTACTGGTTTGTGTTTTCTCGTACAATGTTGTATGAGTGCCTAGACCTTCCAGTTATGCTGGTATAATATAGGTTACAGGTATTCTATCTCAACCAATTACAGAAAACAGTTAGCCATAATACAGAAAGAATTGCAAATTTTTACTATTACTGGAATTTGAACTTTAGACCTGCCACTTGAGGGTTGACAACCTATTCACTTCACTAGGTTACCACACTCTGTGAAAAAATAATATTAAAGTTGTTTGTATAAAGTTTGTATTATTTTACTAACAATCATTTTACTGATAGCTTATTTAACTAACATTACATCAAGCAATAATTTATTAAAAATATATATCAGTAAATAATAAAATACTAATTCTAACATTACATGATGTCAGTCAAATGAGCTATGATAAAATGATTGTTGACAAAATAAACATTACTGGTTTGTATAATATAATTAAAAAAGAAAAAGTATTGAAAATTAGATAATATATAAAAGAGGTTTAAAGAAATTAAGAAGAAGTTAATAGTTGGTAGATTTAGATAAGGCCAGATAGCAGAAATTGTATTATTATATACAGTTTGTTGGATTTAAATAAATCAAGAAGGTTGATGACCTTTTATTAGTTTGTTTATTCATAGATATATGTTGCTTTAGAAGAGAAAATAAAGATTATCAACAATAGTAATTTTTTTAATATAAAGAATTTTATTGTTTTTAAAACTATTTAGTATTAAGATAGATAGGTTTAAGAAAGTACATTATATATTAGATAAGAATTAGTTGATTGTATTGTGGTGTTATTAGAGATTTGTATAGTATTAAAGATTGTAATATTGTTTTTTATAAGTTGTAAAAGATGAAATATTAAGATATTATTATGTGCTTTATAATAATGTTTAATAAGTATATTAGTTGATAATTCAGAATACCATATTTTAGTTAATTATAATTTAATATGAGCAGTTCTGATGTTGTAAAGAAGTATATTAGAGTTAAAGATATATTCAATATTAGATGTATTAATTTTTTGAATGATGTTGTTTAGTGTTGAAAGATTAGAAATAAGTGAGTTGATTAAGACAATATTGTTAGTATTTCTTATTAGAGAAAGTATTTTTTTTGTTTGAATAAAAAGTAATTTTGAAAGTTTGATGTATTAATAAGAGTAATTTAAAGAAGGTATTTAAGTAAAGATTGTAGAACAAGATTGAAAAAAGATGATATTTGTAATAATGCAAGTTTTTTGTTTTGATGAATTAGAAAAAGTTTTTGATTTCATTGTTGATTATATTTATAGTAGGTTTAGTTGTATTATTTCTATCATAATATATTTTAAGATATCTAATTATATTTTCAGATTTTTTTGATAAAATAAGTTGGTTGTTAAAAGACAGTAAGAAGAAGAATATATTACAAGATTTTGAATATATATATAATAGGTCTGATTTGTTTAGATGTATATATAGTAGATCTAATTTGTTTGGATTGATTTTATTGTTATTAAGTTGGTATAATAGGAATGTATTATTAAAAATATTTTGTAGAATTTGTGGATCTTTACAGTGCTATACTGTGTTATTTATAAAAGCAAGAAGGGATATAATAATAAAAATAAGATTGTTATTATGTATAAGGTCATTTGATAATAGTGAAGACATTTAAAGTAGATAATTATAATATTTTTGTAAGATAAAAGATATAATAAGATCATAGTATATTTTTTATAATAATAAAAAGTATGTTTCTTCTTGTTCTATATCAGATTTTAGATAAACTAAATTTGAGAGTTTATAAGCTGTAATAACTTTTACAGTTCAGTTTGTATATAGTTTAGTAATTAGATCTATTTTTTTTCAGAATGCCAATTCTTTTGCATAAGTTCTAAAGTCAGAGAATATTAATTTTATCAAATGTCTTAGACATGTCTTGAAAAAGAATCCAAACTTCTTTATTATAAAGTTTGTAATATTCAATTGTATTATAAAGAATATAAATAAAGATGTAAGTAGATGAGTTTTTGGTTGTAGCAAAATTAAGATCTAAAAGTAGATTATTGGATGAGATAATTTTGTCTAAGTATTGTATAAAGATTTTTGTAGAAGTTTTTTTAAAAGGTTCAATAATAAATATAAAATAAACTTAATTAAGAATAAAATTTTAGTTAGATTTTTTTAGAATTAGAGATTTGAAGATTTTCAGGCAATAGGTACTTTTTGTAATTAGAGGTATTTGTTTATAAATTGTTAAAAAAGTTTTTGAAATTAAGAGTATAAACTGTTTTTTAATGGTTAGTTAAATTAATAAATATATAATTTTAAAAGATGTAGTGATTTAGTAAAGTAGATAAGTTGTTAACCTCCAAGTAGTAAGTAGTAAATTCAAAACCTACTGATGATCAAAATTTGGATAATCACCTATATAATATATAAATAATATTACAGCAATAACATTCTGGTAATCAGTTAAGATAAGATATTTGTAACATAGTTATACCAGCATAACTAGCAAGTTATGAAACATCTGCACAATATTGAAGTTATACAGAGAAATGCAAACTGATATCAAACAATGCAAATCTAAAATAAGTCCTCATAGTCATATAAATCTGTAAATTGGAAAGCCAGAGTCCACTTGAGAAAACCTGAGTAGAGAGGTAGCACAGATTTTTAACAGTACTACTATAAAGGCTAGACCTAAAAAATGAATACTAATATAAAAAAAATCAGGCAAGCAAGAAGCTTGAGTAAAAGATACCACTAACCAGGCTGCCAAAAGTCTCAAACTAAAAGAAAAGAACCTTGGAAGCAGACTTTGGGATATTAGAAACAGGTCATAGTTCTTTTAGGCTATCTAGATTGTGAGTCTGAAGTTGGAAGCAGAGATATACTATAAGTATTAGAGATATACTGTAAAGTTAGTGCTAGGGTTTGGGTGAACTCTGCAAAGGCAAGCTCTGTTAACAAAAGACTAAATATAAGTAGTTAGTTAGCAAAGGTGCCTTCTGAAGCTCTACAGTTAGGTAACGTACTCTGAAATATGTAACAGTTTAACAGATGTATAGATAGGAAGATCAAGGTTAGGTTAGATAGTATTTTAATGTATGAGAACTTGTATATTATTTGTTAGTATAAATATAAGGATCAGAGTGTTTAAATAAATAATCTTCTAATAGATTGCAGATATGGCAACTAGTGTAGAACTTGCTATATGAGTAGACTACTTAAAATAGACAACCAAAACTTGTATATGTAGCTAGTTATAAACTTACCTTATACAAGTTATATAACTATAATTAAAATACAATAAAAGCAATAGCTGCTAATAACTATAGTTTTAGCAAAAGCAAAAAAAAAATAAATAAAAAAATAAAAAATAAATATATAATTTTGAATACATTATCTTAAATAGAAGCTCAAAGCATTTATATAAAGTATAAGATTATATATATATTGAAAAATGTTAAAATTAGTATTATATAAAACTTTTTTTAAAAAAAATATTAAGATAAGATTATATTTTTATCTTTATTAAAACTCAATTAAACTTTTTACTAGATATTAAGATTAGAAGCTTAGACAAGTTATCTGTAATTTAAACCTATCAAAATAGCCAAAGCTTATCTAGATTTTAGAGTTTATGATTATAATAAGTGAATTTATTTGATATTTAATCTATTTAGAATATTAAGTTTTAATTTTTAGATAAGTAATTGAATAAAGTATATATTAATTTAATAAATTTGTAAAGTGTATAATATTAAAAAAGATTAAGATTGTTTATTAAATTGGAACCTAAAAGCACAATAAGGTATTCAGATTTGAAAATAGATTTATTAATTAAGATAAAGCAAAAATTTAATAAAAAATATAGTATCAATTTTAGTAAATAAAATAATATTATTAATTGAATTAATTAGGTTATAAAAAACTAAACCAGTTAAGATTAATAGCAGAGATGTTAAGTTAATTATATTATAGAATTATATACAATTAAGGTTTTTGATTAGACTATATAAGTTGGATATAATTCTAGTGATGCATCAAGAGTAGAAGTATTAAAAGAATAATTAAGTGAATTATTAATAATGTTGTAAAGAAAATTTGAAGATAGACAAGTAGTTCAGTAAAGTGAAGTCTAATTTAATTGCATTGATGACAGTTGAGTAATTGAACATGATTGCATTTGTATAGATTATATAAAGTTAAAAGATTATTTATAAAAATTTTATATAAAATAAGTTAAGAAGAAATGTTTGAAAGCTGTATGAATAGTTTGTTATCTTCTAATTATTGTTAATATATAAAGCCAGATAGCTTTCTAATTAATTTGAGTTAGAATTTGTATTTATTTGTAAAAGCAGTTTTGGAATAACTAAAGTATATAAATATATGCATAGTATATTGTATAAATACTATAAAGAATAAATAATTTAATAGAATAATTGTTAAGTTAAAGTATATAATTGAAATTATAATTGTTTTGGAAGTTAAATATTAGGTATAAAAGATTAAAATAGTTGTAGGCAAAGCAATTAGCAAGGTTGTTAATTTTATAGTCTTAATGTATAACAACTTTGTAAAAGATGAGTTGAATATTATAGAAGTTAATAAAATTAATTAGTGTATATTATAGTAAGTAATATAGAAGATTAATAAATAATAACTTAGAAGTATTAAGTTAGTATTGTTATATTTGAATATAACTAATTGTAAATTAGTATAAATATAAACTTTGCAGTTTATAGGTATTATAATAAGAGCAAAAAAAATCACAATAATTTTTGCTTTAAAAAAACATAGTTAGAATTTGATCTGTACTTAAAAATTGTATACAATGTTGTTGTCTTATACTATTTTGCATAAGACTTTAGTGCAAATATATAATAAAAACTACTAGATATAAAAGACTAAAAAACCAAAAAAACAAAATTTTACTTAAAAATCTAGAAGTCAAATAAACTAAATATCAAATATATAAAAAAGCATATAACCAATTAGGCTGCTAGAATTTATCAGAAAAAAAAGATTTTTAATTGTATATTAAAAGTTTGAAAACAAGTTTACTAAGCTATTTAAATTGGTAGTTTAAAGAGTTTTAGTTCAAAATAAAGAAAAGATATTAAAAAGATAAATACTAAAACTTTAATAAACTTTATAGAAATAAAAATAATATAATAGTAACAGTTTAACAAAATATTTGTAATTGCAAATATTAGTCTAGTTATAATATATTATATAAAACTAAATTAGCTATATATAAAATATGAAAGACTTTAGTAAATTTTGTATTAAGAATAAAGTAGTCTTAGAAGTACTAATAAGAATTAGAAAAATATTTTGTAATACAAGTTGAATTGTATATGCAAAGAATTTAAATAGGCAAGATCTGTAATTGGCTTGCATATATAGCATTTGGTATATAACTTGTATAATAATATATAAATAAACTACTTAAATTAAGTACCAAAAGTGCATATATAGCTAGTTTTAATTTTTTATATAAGAAGCTTTTGAAGGTTTCTATATTTATAATAATTTAAATAAAAATTGCTTTTCAAAAACAGAGATTTTAACTATTAAAAAATAATAAATAATATAACAAAAGTATTAAAAATGTTAGCAAAATTTATAATAAAAAAAAACAAATATTAAAAATAATTTATTATAACTTTGAAGAGAAAATTATTAGAAAACAAAATATAAGCTATATACTAAAAAAAGGAATATTAAATAAGTTGTAAAAAACTAAATAAAAATTTATAATAAGTTGTTTTATTTATTATAATTTACTAAACTGTATATATATTTTACTTGTTTGTTTTTTAAAATTAAAATTAAAATTAATTTTTAAAAATTTTTAAAATTTTTATTAAAAATTTTAAAATATAAAAAAACTTGTTTTGTATATTTTGTTTATAATTATTATTAATAATACAACTCAAAAAATATTTTTTATATTAGTTTTTTGTTTGGCTTATATATATATTTGTTTTTTTATTTTTTTTTTTTAATGTTAAGGTGAGTAATTGCGACCCAGGAGTTTATTGATAATCAGTCGGCATATAACTATTG
>CAJVQA010007338.1:0-13937 GCA_910591915.1 Cetraspora pellucida | reverse complement strand
ATTTATTTTATAAAATATAATATATCAGAAGTGACAATACAGCCTATATTTATAAATTAAAATACAATTAAATCTGTTTAAAGAAATACTGTATAAATAAATATTTTGTATAAATGAATACAAAATTTTAAACTAAGTTGATTACTAAGGTTAATTGCATAAATTATTTAACTAAATGCATAAAAATTTTTAATTTTATTTAAAAAATTAATTTTTGCTTAATAAAAATTTAATATTAATTATTGTAAATTACTAGTAATAATTATTAATAGTGAAGAGGATGGCAATCCTAGTGTAGTGATTGGATTGTTATCCTCCAAGTGGCAGGTCTAAGGTTCAAATCCCACCTATGCCAAAATTTGGAAATTAACTTGTGTTATGGCTAAACTGTTTTCTGTTGATCTGTTGGATTTAGGTATTTGTAATCTTGGGTACAACCAATCAGGTTCTACTCATCATTGGGAGCCTGGGGTATCTATGCAAAGTGTAATGTTACACATACATAGAGGAATGTTAAAACTGGGATTGCATAAGATTTCAGTGCAAACCCATGATAAGACCACTGAATGTAAAAGACCAAGAAACCGAGAAGACAGAATCCCACTTAGAAATCCTGAGAAAAAGGTAGCACAAACCTTCGATGGTGCTGTCGGACCAATGGAAGCCTAGGAAACCCCAATAAGGAATAGGCAGACATGCAACTGGATGGAAAGATGTGTAATGGAGCACATAACCAATCAGGCTGTCAGAATCACCGAAAGAAAAAGATACCAAAGGCATTGTTGTACACAGACATTGTCCCATCAAAATTGAGTGAACATGGACAGTCCCGGACAGTGTCCCATGTCCCGAACAATGTCCCATGTCCATGATGGTTGTTCCATGTCATATGGTTTATCGAACAACCTGATTGGCTAACATGGTTATTTTTATTATAATATTAATTGTCCAGAACAAAAAAATATTGGTGGACATGTTAGGAACGTCCCATCCTGGACTGTCTGCTGTTCACATCTGTGTCTCATAACAACACTGCCAAAAAGTATACCATACTGAGCTATCTGGATTGGGAGTCTGGAGAGTCTGTCAAATTCAGAGTTGGATAGTATAAGGATGAAGAGAAGAAGTCAGAAAGATAGATACCAAGGTTTGGATGAACTTTCAAGGATAAAAATAGTATAATGTAACAGTTTAAGGTTAGTCCTGACTGCAAGTGTTAGGTAACTATAGTGTGTTACATGAAATTCAGGTTAGCTGTATGCAGAACACAGAGGCTCTGGTAGGTTTACCTCGAGGATAAAATAGTCCTAAGGTTGAAACAAGGATCTGGGCTTGATCTAGTGAAGTTGGTACAAGGGTTTCAGATCAGAGAGTTTAAATGGAACACTTAAGCAGAGGTGTTAGATACGGCAACTGGTGGGAAACCTTTGAGCGGACTTCTTAAATAGGTAATATAGAAAAAATTACATGTGTAGCCAGTTGTATACTCATTATAATACCTGACAGAAGTATTAATAAAGTCAAAAGACCAAAGAGGTCACCTTAATACCAAAAAAAAAAAAAAAATTATCAATAGTGAAATGAAGTAATTTTCTAATTAATATTTATATTTATTATTTAAAAAAATTACTTTTAAAAAATTTTTAATTTTAAAATATAAAAACTTAATATGTTAATAAATATTAACAAATAAAAAATCTAATTGTAACATGTTATATACTTATTTGTAATAAATTAACTTATTACAATTAATGAAAATATCTAAAAATTTATATAACTCAAACTCTAACTCTAAATATGTTGTTACAAATACAATATATTTATTTATAGAATTTTTTATAAAGATATTCTACACCAACCCCGTAATAGTAATAAATGACAGTTTTAAAACTTTCATAGAATTACCTGCTTTAGGTAACTTTAAATAATGTACATATTCTTAATGCATATCTATTTCAACCTTAATTTCTAAATAATAGCAATAATCAACATAGTTATCCTAACACCATATATACTAAATATATTGAACTTATGAAGAAATATAATTTGTAAATGTTATATAACCGATATGTCTTATAAGGGCATAATTTTAAGATATCATAAAAAAAGCATAATTTTTAAATCATACAGAAAAGCATAATTTTAACTTATTATATCTTATAAAGCTTAAATAAAAATTTTTAACAACCTAGAACCTATTCACTATATGCACTACACCATTAATAATACGTCTTATAAGAAATCAATGCATAATTTGATACGTCGTTGAGTTTAGTAAAAAGTGAATGGTAAATGCTCATAAGACATCTCATTCATCTCATTTGAATTATTGAAATTGATAAAATTATCTAAAATGCATGTGTTCTGTGTATCAAATATTCCAGATGAATTTGTTTCCGGAATTTCGTTAGAGAAACCTAAAGTGTTAACAAACAAAGTATCATTGATATCATCGTCCATAAAATGACAAATTATTTGTTGATCTATTTGAATCGGTATATCAAAATATTGAGCAGAAAGGGATTCCGAATTAAATTCGGATTCTTTATTTATACCAGATGAACTATTATTACTTGGAGTCATGAATATATTAGGATTTGGATAAACATTTTGATTATCAAATAAATCAGTCCTATCAACAAAAAAGTCGGGGTTTAATTTCGGAGAATTGATATCATTTAAATCATTAGGCATTTCAGGAGACGATAAATCGGTATTAAGAGCAATTTCGAAATTTGATGGTTTTACAGACTTATCATTATTAACCGATTTTAAAGATTTTGGAATTTTAGTTTTATGGATAAATTTGTCAAATGGAACATTTCTCCATTGATCTCTTTTTTTTTTAGGTTTGGTTTTAGGGAATATTTCATTATAATAATCAAAGGCTTCTCTTGCGATTTTTCTATATACTTTTTTAACATTATCCGATTCATGTTCCCATGATTTAGATGCCATTGAAGAGATAATACTCATTGGTAATTTATAACCAGCAGCACGAGCAGTTTCAAAAAATAATTTACGATAGATCATAAAGTTGTTAGGAGGCCTAGAGATATGACCGTCAGAACGTGGAACAACCAGGTCATGAGGATTAATTGTTGGTGGGAAAGGAAGTGTAATTAACTGTGAATTCTCTATCACTTTTTGAGTCATGGGGTTGTTAATAGAATTAATAAAGACGCAAGCACGAGGGGCTGGCTGATTAGTAACCAATAAATTTAATTGACTTTGTCCATTCATTTTTTTTGACTTTTCTGATTACAGGCTTTTACACTTTATATTTTTCTTTTCTTTCTTTCTCTCTTTTTTTTTTACTTTCTAGAACATTGAACTGAGGATTAAAAAGTAATCCACCGTTATATATATATATATTTTTCAATATAAGGCGAATAGTTTTTAAACTGGTTATTAATCAGTGGTCAATAACGATGATAAATCAGATCAATTCCCGGGTTTAACGCATCTCTAAATATGAATATCGGGCATGTATATAGTAATTGGGGATTTTTACTAAATGTAAATCACAAGTATTCTTAAAATTGCCTAAATCATATCATCGTAATGCGGACTCCGTTATTATACTGTGGGGATTGTAATAGTGTTCAGAACTGATTCTTATCCAATGTTGATCCTCGAATTGAAAATCGATATGTAGTTCTTATTAAATAAAAATAAGTGAGTTGGAAAAATTCTTAAAGTTTTAGGTTGTTTGGGCATCAACGATGAATGTGTCAAAGTTGAGACTTAACATTAACATGATAGTTAAGTAAGATCGATTAGTTGATCCCCACGAATTACTCTGATCTTTTGACTTTCTATTTTAGTAATTTGCAACAAAATTTTATAAATTACTATAAACATCATAAACGCCATGATTGTTCTAAACATATTTACTGCAGACTTACGTACTAGTAATGCATATTGATATATCCACCGTAAACGCACTACATAAGTTGCACAGCCGCGTTGTCTTGCATATTTATAAACATGTGGCACAAGGCTAAATTTATTTTTAAACGTCTTGATGGTTAAAAGAACGACCATGATTAAGTTATTACAATTGTCTTAAATGCAGTTCACTGTTAATGTTAGTGTGTTGTATATGTTTAATTCTGTAATAATTCATGATTCTTTTGGTATCAATTAGTTATATGAATCCTATATATAAATTTAAATTTTATAAACCTTTATAAACCAGATTAATGTGTTTGAAGCTGAAAGTTATGATCGATTGATCGACCTGGTTCAGATTCGTACATAAGCTTTAATTTTTATTGAGCCACATTTACACCAGGTCGAGAATTTTATTAGTCATTAGACGTGTGCGAATAGGTGGGAATAGGTGGGCATTGCATGGTCGTGCGGGATAAATGCGGGATAAATTATTCGATTAAAGTTAAATTCTTACCACATGACTAACATAATCTCGCGAGAGATATGTGAAATATTACGCGAAGCACATCTAAATCTTCGTACAAATGGCAATGGATTAATTCTCTGGAGAAACATAACGCACCTGAGTATTTGTGCGTACGCAAATTACACAGATATTGATTTGTTGTTTATAATATAGATTATTTTTTCGATTTTGATTGGACCAATCCTTCGGACTTTCAAATAGTTTTATTTTTCCGTATAGTTTTACGAGATTTTAATACAGCCAAATTAAAACCTGGAATTGAACTTAGAAATTCATTATTATAATTAAATTTTAAGTTAGTTACTATACCAATAAAGATATATTACCGTTGATCCCTGCATATAGTACTCGGGGTCTTATTCAAGAACTTCATTTTTTAATTTGAATAAGAAACTGGATGCTATATTTGGGGATGTATCATTTGAGCGTGCGGTATCTATGTAATCAAAACTATATGTGGTTATATAATAAAATTCATTAATGAAGATTTTTTCGATAGAGATAGAAAGTAATGATTTTATAACAGTCATAATAAAAGCACAACCCTAATGGTTTGATAGTTTTAGGTAAAGACCAATACTATCCCTTTGTTTTTACAAACAAAGCTATAGTGCCATGCCTTTTATTTAAACATAAAAAAAAATTAATAATATGTTATGCTTTTTTGTTTCCCTAAAAAAAAAAAAAAAAAAGATCACAGTTTTTATTTACACAGTATATAAGTACAAATTAATATAGTTATACTCCTTGGTATTATTCAAGAATTAAGTTAGGCGAGCAGTAAATAATACCTGGACCTTAATCAAGGGTAGAGATAGATCAGTTTTCATAAAGACTGGTAAAAAATTAAAAGACCAAATAATTCTCAGTCCTTTGGCCAAAATCGACTGTTTCTGGTTTCGATTATATGAATAGTTTTGTCGTGGCTAAAGCTGGAAATTTTAAATATTTTAATATAAATTTTCAAAATTTTCTGGGGTGCACTTTTTTTTACAATAAAAGGATTTTAGTAGTGTTTATATTTTTAAACCGAGGTCCCTAATTTCCAGCTTCAATGAACAATAGGGTAGTCTACTAATGAACTAGAAAAATACTAACTATTAGGCATCTGAAATTAAAACTTTGATTAGCATTTTTGGTTTGTAATTACAGGGAAAACGGGGAAACAAAAAAAAGAAAATCTGGCGTGCCGAAAAATCCCGAATATGGCCGAAAAATCCCGATCACTGTGCTGACCATTATAGCGATCAATTTTGATATTTAATTTGAGGAGGGAGCTCGAGGGATTGGGAAAGTGGATAACGTTAAACGAAAATTCAACTTAAAATGACCTTATCATTGCAGGACAACTTAAATCCGTCAGTATGGTGGCAAGTTCAGAAAGAATACCCTATTCTAAGTTTGATTATACAAGCTACTAGTATAGTCTCGAAACAAGTCTTATGACAAGAAATAGGTTATAATATGATTTTGCAAGGGTAACTCTATGTTTAAAAGATTAACTTCAAAAAGAAATTTGCCTATAGAAATTGTATTTATTCCTTTCATTTACAAGAAATATAAGGTGTATGTATAAAAAAACTTTTATATTCTTCGGTATAAAGAAAGAACGATAAATTATGAATATATCTGCATGTTTACATGATTTAATTATATATATAAATACGCGTTCTTCGGTTTGAAAATTTTTAATAATTTATATAAATAATAAATAACATTTCTATGTATAAAATATAAATAAATATAGTCAGACCTCGATATAGTCACTCTTGATATAGTCACGAAATATAAAAATAATTCTATTCTCGTTTTATCAACCATTATAAAGCATAAGAAAATTAACTTCTGTATAGGCACTATCACCTTAGTCACATTGCATTTTGGTTACCAACCCGGTGATTATATTGAGGTCTGACTGTACTAGTATGTTAAGCCTGTCATTAAATGATGGGAATATAACACTTATTAAATTTATTCAATAAAAGTAATCGACACTGTTATTCGGTGATGATACAAACTCATTTATTAATCCAATATATATGTGTAACACGAGGATGCAATGTCTATCCAATGTGCATAGCTCCTTAACTTTAATATTTATTTATTTATATGTTTTGTTCTCGAATTCTTTTATATGTTTTGTTCTCGAATTCTTTTATATGGTTTGTTCTCGAATTCTAAAGAGTTACAATTACCTTAACATGTGATAGATAGTTTGATAAAAGAAGTTGCTATTTATTATTATGGTTATTTTTATCAGGGATGAGTATTTCTGGTTCCTAGCCGTGTGAACTTATAATAGATCATGTTACCTATATAATATGTGGACTACAAAGCGTTTATGCCAAGGAGAAAAATAACAAAGGGGTTATAAAAGTGCTTGGCTTGAGTGTACACATATGAGGAGTCAATAGCAAAGGGACAAATCATTTTGTATTTTTTTTAATGTTTAAATTAAAATATCTTAACAACTATCTAATCAAATTTGATAGAATTTTTTATTTATTTTAATTTATATAATTCTAAAATTAAACAAAAAAAATTATTAAATTTGGTTAGATAATTGTTAAGATATTTTAATTTAAAAATTAAAAAAAAATACTAAAATGATTTGTCCCTTTTCTATTAATTCTTAACATATATTGTATACTATACATAGCATATGTTATTTCAACAGCTCTAAATGGAGCTCCATTGATCCTTAAAATTAGATATACTTGGATAAGCACGAGATGAAAATGAAGACACGCGTAAAGATTCATAATAAAGGTTCATTTAGTATTAATGACGAGTTTTGTACTACTTAATACATACGTATGATAAAGATTTTAAAGATACAAAATTTCAATGCATTTATTGTATAAATGGTTATATAAATGTACACATTTCCATTAAGAGAATTTCATTTATAAATTACACAATTTGTTAATAAAAGCCTGTGGAAGTTTTTCAGGTTTAAATTTCAAAAATTTTGACAAACATAAAATACACATCATATTTAAAGCGAAAGAAATTATGGTTTCCAAATTACAAAATTCTTTTTTTGATGGTGATAATGAATCCGAATACAGCAACTTTGAAGAGTATCCCATTGCTTCGACTTCAATCATTCCAGTACCTTTTATTCCTAATGGTATTTCCTATTGTCAATTTTCATAGCATTATTGTCTGTTACTTGTTACATAATTAACTTTGAACATATTTCTATTAAAATAATCAAAATTAGGCGTTCCTATATTCCCTATAGATTCTACTACGATGAAACTATCTGACCCAAACGCACCCTATATTAATGTCCAGCCAAATTATTATCTCCCGTATTTAATGAATTATTATCAAAATGAAATATACCCACACACTGACGAAATATCATTCGAAAGTTTAAATATGACTGAACAGTTTTCAATGCCAACATTAGAAAGTAGCAATGGTATATCATTAAAATCACAAACGCCTAAACAAAGTCCACAAATTCAACAGCCAATTCCTGTATCACAATCTTCAACTACAAACTTTCATAATTCAAAAGATTCAAATATTAAACCGAGAAAGTACAAATGTGATCTCTGTCAAAAGTTATTTGTTCGGCCAAGTCAACTAAAAACTCATATGCATACTCACACTGGTATGAAACCATTTAGGTGCACTTTTGAAGGATGTGGTCGTTGTTTCTCGGTTGTTAGTAATCTTCATCGTCATCAAAAAATTCATATGAAGTCATCTCTTCCAAAAACATAGTATTATACTGTACGTGTAAAGCACGATACATTATGATACACTGATAATTCATTATTTATTATCAAACAATTTTTATGAAAAGAATTTAAGCATCCTTAATATTTTTATAAGCATTTATTTTTATAAATATACTCCATATTATTTTTACATCATTATGAATAAAACATTTAGTATTTTATTATCGTGACTATAACATTCGTGCTCACATTAATTCGATTAAACCGTTACCATGCACTCGACCAAAATACATATCAAAGAAAAATATACGCGCTATTACATTTTCATTTAGGTGCTAAAAAGTAAGTTTTTACCATTAGTATGAAGTTATTAACCTTATGTGCTACGCATGAACTTTGACTGCATACCAACAAAAAATACAATATTACTCCGTTTATAACTTTATAAAGTCGTCTTATACTCTTTGATAAAGCCAGGACGCGTATATATTTAACACTTCATTCAATTTTAAATCCATTTCTGCCAAGCCCTGTAAATAGATGCATCATTTATAAAATCAGTATAGATAGATAACTAAGTTTTACCGCAACTTTACACATATATAATTCGGGTAAATTATATTAGTGGCGTAATCTACAATCTTATTCGGAAACAAGCTGGTGCCCCGATTGGAAATTTCCCTGTTCCATCAAATTATTCTATTGAGAAGTTTTAAGAGTAAAGTTTATTAAATTTAATGAACATCATTGCGTATAATAATAATCGCAAATTAATTACAATAAAGAAATTGTTTAAATGCTCCATTTGCCAATGCTGATTATTGATTCTCTATCATTATCTCTATTACTTAATTTGGCATTGTTATTTACCATCTGCATTACTAAATAAGGTTATTTGTGTTACTTATCGAAAGGTTTACTAGATTGAAATCTTAACCAGGGCAACATCAAAACTTACGAGATATATGAGTAACTCCACAGTTGCAGTTGTAGCGAATAGACGGTTGATGCGATTATGTGATATTAAAAGGTTATTGAAGAGAATCCTCAGGCCATTTGAATTTTATGTTACGTAGTTAAATTATCTTTCACTATGGCAATTATTATTCTGTTAGAAAATTGTTTTTTGTTTAGTTTAGTTCAAGGAAAACCTGAATAAATCTTTATTTATTTATTCTTTTCAAGTTAAAATTTTGGGCTCATTAATAATAAAATTATTATCCTATTGTATTGTGGATCAAAGAATTATAATCTAATTTTATGATAAAAAAGTTCATAGAATACATGCAATGTAAATAGTCAACTCTTTTTATCGAGCCTTTTCATAACGAACCTACTCTATAATAACTTACCAAATTTATTATGAAGTTTAGTATAGGAACATAGCAAATTCCTTCCATAAAGCACTTATTTTTACTATAAGAACTATCAATTAATTATAGAAAGTTATATGTTGTCAAGAGCAAACCTGGATCCAGAACTGTCTTAAAACCTGGCACAGTCAAGTCTGCAACCCGTATAGGAACCAACGTTCAAGAAGTCCATGAAAATTGACGATCGTTGCACGATGCCTGCCTAAGACTATGGTTGTTAATGGAGTGGCATACTCCGGAATGAGCCCAACCCAAGTTGGAGTGGGTTAAAGATATGCCTAAAGATCGGGAGTGAAATTGGAGTGAACTGGAGCAACTCTAAGCAAGCCTGGAGTGGGTTGAAGAGTTGTTTAACCCAACCCAACCCATTAACAACCCTACCTATGACCCAGGCGAACGACTTGAAACAGTACTATGGTAGAGCCAAAAATGGGAACCTGATGAAACCAGGATCGAGTTATAAGAGGCCTTGGGTGGGAAAATGCTGCAATAACGAAAGGTTATGGTGAAACCTTTGATTCTGGTGGGAAAATGTTTTATTTTTTCCCTGTGTGTCTTCTTTTCCCGGTGCCTTGGTTTTGTGTCTTGTAAATGAAACTTGAGTGTGAAAAGCTCTTTCATAGTAGTGCCAAAAACTCCTCGAATAAACTTTTAATACAACGTTGAATACTCTACCGTCGCCGCCTTATTGTTATTGAGTATCGCACAACTTGTGCTTTACCAGATCGTTCCGTCTCGACTTCTTGACTTTCGCAACGAAATCCGTCACCTATTTTCTTTTTTTTTTTGATGCGCTCTTGTCCCCGTAGACACGCAACACTGTATAAGGCTTTTTCTTTCGTTTTTATTAGTTTATTATTCGTATTTTGACATCAAGAAATGCTAGAAAATATGGTTACAACTCACTCACGTTATAGTGAAGTTCTCATGCTAGGAAAAATTCTTCATTATAACTTATATTGAGATTATACTGAAATATATTATACTACGTCTGGTTGAAATTTAATTCACAACACTTTCATTATATCGAGAGTTTACTATAACAAAAATGAGTTGTATTTTTTATAGTTTCGTTCGAATTATTTATTTGTGTTAATTTAGTTTGTGAATGCAGATTCGTTGATAAATCCATTTACGGTCGAATCTTACTATAACTCCTTTGAAATGCTTCCTAGAAATAATGAGCGTAAAATTTCAAAGTTTGTTTTGGAACTCTACAATCTTTATTAGTATTATGAATCCAGATTCATTTGTAAATCCAATTATATCCAAAGGTTACTATAACATCCTTTTTCATAATGAGTCCTGAACATAATGAACGTGAAATTTCAATTTAACATTGGTTGAATTTGGAAAGTGTATGTTTTGTATATTTGATAATTCGATGTCATTTGTACAATATAATTCAAGTTATCAATTCATTTTGCGATTATTTGGTAATCAATTTTATATTTTAAATATGTTAACTATTTATTCTGGACCGTTTTGTTTCTTGCAAATAATTAAAAAAGCTTTTCCTTCTATAAAAGTTTAATACAGTAACTTTGGACATAACAAACCTTTTTACAAATTATTCTATAATGAATTTTTAAAAGTATCGCCAATTCGTTATAAAGAGGGCTATATTCGACAACAATAATAATAAAGACAATGTTAGTTGAAAACTACCAATAAAATTCGCCCATAGCTCACCACAAAAAAATTTCGGATCGTGATTTTCAGCCAATTAAATTGGAGGATCGGGTGTAACGCCTTTTAAAAAAAATCTATAAAACAGCCTTAAGCGTTCTACCGAAGAAAATTCCTTGCAAAATTTTGGTATTGGCTATGGCCACAAATCCAAAAGTAACGTTTCAGAAAATTTTTTGTGGGTGAGATACCAAAATAACTCTCGATTTTGATTGGCCAACTGCGACGATCAAAAATTTAGGCCAAAATTACCCATTAAGTGAAAATGCTCCTAGGCTAATTTTACCATTGGATAGGCCCAAACCTTAAAAATTTCTATTTTCGGAATTAAAAAATTGAAAATTAATTCTGGCCAAAATTGTATTTATTGCGGGCCAAAATTTTGTCAATCATAGCCGTTGGCCAATCAAAATCGAGGATCATCCGCACATTTTTTGTGCGCCACCTAGGTTCAGAAATAGGTAAAAATCCCGGTTTGATTTGTAAAAAATTCCTTTTTATAGCGATATAAAATTTTACTTCTATTTTATCTATACAGTCTATTCTTCGCAAGTGCTCCCATTCTCTTCTTAAGTAAGTGCCATTTGATTCCAATTTAACTTCGTAATGAAATATATTCATGCGTTTATTGTTAGACCTTTATAAGTGTATATTTCTAGATGGATATATATATGAATTTTTTCGTGTCTCTGTCTACATTTACTTCAAATCTTCATCAAATTCTGATTTCCTAAGTATTACGTGCTAATTATTCATAATACTCTAATAAATCACCCTTTTACTATTCCACGTAAATATAATCGAATAAGACAAATTATATAAACAGTCAAAGATGCAATACGTAAAGAAAAAAATACATATCTCTTTAAATCGTAAAGCTCTTTTGAAACCTTTCAAACCAAACATGTAACATATAATTATATTCAAACTGTTCAAAGCCTAAACGGAATTATCAGATAAAATATAAAAATTAAAAAAGAAACGTATACAATCTACTTTCGTTATAACGTAATGATCGGCTGAGAAATTCTGTCCGTTATAATAAAAATTCGCCATAGCGTTATCTGCTATAACGAAGGTTGTTACAACGAGGATAGACTATCCCTTAAACCGTTTGGAATTCGGTACAAATTTGTATTGAATTTTACTATAAAAATATTTCTGACCTATTTCTTTAAAAAATTAATATATTTAAATAAAATTTTTTTTAATTATATTTGAAACTAAGGAATATTTTTTTAAAATTTATATTTAAATTATAAGACAAAAATTTAACTTGCTTATATGCCAAAAATATACGAAATTTAAAAAAGTTTAAACTAAAAATTAATTTGTAATGTTTTTAACAAAATCTTTAAATATTAATTTTAAATCTATAATTATTTAATAGAAATTATAGTTTAAATAAAGGATTACAACTTTTATTATTGTAACTTTTATAATTTATTTATAAAAATTAAGATATGTATTAACAATAAATAATTTTTTTATAGACAAAATATATAAAATTTTAAAAATTTAAGAAAAAAAATTAATAATAAAAAATTTAAAATAATAACTTTAAACTCTTATTACTCTTAAGTTTTTTAATAAATTTGAAAATTTTTTTTAGCAAAATTATTAAAATATATTTTAAAATATATTTTTTACTTAAACATATATAGTTAAAATTAATATTTAAAATTTTATTTTAAAAATAAAATTTTTAAAAAATTTCAGTACAAATTTGTATAAGAAACAGTTTAAAAGATAATACAAAAACACAATGCACATATTTAATATAACAATTAATAATTAAAAGAATCTTAATTAATATATCTTTAATTTAAAAATTTTCTAGTACATAAAAACAAAATATTAATAGTATTCAGTTTATTTTGTTAAATGGAATAAAATCACTATCAAAAAAGTTTTAATCATTATACATATAACAAATATATTAAACACTAAAAATTCATATAACTTAATAAAAAAATATACAAAAAAAAGTTAGACTAACAAAATAATAATAATATAAGTAATGAATTATTTATTTATTTATTTTAAATAATTTAATAAATATAATATTGAAGTATACTTATATAAACTCTTTCTGCAAATTCATTGCATATAATTTAGTTAAAAAATTTATTTATTTAAAAATAATTATAATTATTAATTTTACTAAAACAACTTGTTCTAGGCTCTTAACTAAACTTGTTCAACATTAAAAGTTATATATATTTTAAAAATATTAAGTTTATAACTTTGAAGCATATAAAGAAAACTGTATTAACAGTCTTTAAGTTTCAGTTTTAACAAATTTAATATTTTATAATTTTTATTGTTATAACCTATTTTATACTCTTAAATAAAGTTGTAACACATTTATCTGGTTAAAATAAGTTCTAAATAAAGAATTTTAACTAATTATTAACTGAACTATAATTAAATTTATTTATTATTCTCTTAGAAAAATTTATTTCTTTTTTTTTATTCTTATATTAGTCTTTTTTCTTTTACATATTTTTCATATAAGCATAAGATCATTTTCAAATTTATATTTTATTAATTTATACTAAATTTTGTAATTTTTTTTTAAACAGAAATTTATTAAACATAATCTATATAATTTTATATTTGGTTTTTATCAATATTATATAACAATTATGTGGAAGGCCAGGATAATGACGGTCAGACCCAACGTACAGGGCAGACTATGGTACCTTGCACAGCTGTGAGAGCCGAGCATACGGTGATCGCCCCTGTAGAAGACAA
>CAJVQA010007337.1:0-13937 GCA_910591915.1 Cetraspora pellucida | reverse complement strand
TGCTAGTAACCACTAGCTAAGTCTAAAGTTGAGAACCATTGTGATCCAAATAATGCATTTAATATTTCTTGTATTCTTTGTAAGGGCTAGGCATTCTTTTTAGTGATATTGTTAAATCTTCTGTAATTTATACAAAATTTTAACTTTTTATTCTTCTTCTATACTAGAATAACAAATAATGCCCAAGGACTTTTTGATGATTGAATTATGTTACTTTCTAGCATTTATTTAATTTTTTCTTTGATAAAGTTCTGTTCATCAGATGGCATATTGTAAGAGTATAGTTTGACAAGTAGTACATCTTTTGTATAAATATAATGTTTAATCTTATCTGTTTTGCCAAGTTCTGTAATATTTTTGGCAAATAAATTAGCAAATTCTTCTAACAAGTTTTTGAATAATCATTCTTGTTCTTTAGTAAGTAGTTCTATATTTACAATATTTGTTTTCTCTAAGATATATTTCTTATATAGTATTAGAGTATTTATTGTATATATATAATTTTTTTTTAATGTATTTCTTTGCAAAGCCTGTTGCAAAGCTTCTTCTTCTGTTGGTAATTCTTTCTTAAGAGGAAATTCTTTAATTTTTTCTAAGTCATTTAGGTCTTTTGGGTCTTCTAAATCTTTTAAATTTTCTGAATTAGGTAGTTTTTGATCTTGTCTAGAATAATTTAAAAATTTTGAAATGCAAAGGCCAAACAGAAGTAATAATTTGCTTATTCTTAATAATAAGTTATTTGATCTTAGAAAAATTCCAACATTTTTTCAAAATTATTCTCTAAATATTAAATTTTGGCTTTCAATCTAGCAATGATTTAGTCTTTTTTATTCTCTTTTACATCTTTTTATTTCTTAGAAATAGTGTTTTCACTTATTTTTATAGGTTTTATAGCAGTTTTTTCTGATAACTCTGCTATTTCTATAATGTTTTCTTCTTCTAGAATAGTTTCTTCAGCAAGAGTTAACTTGTTTAACTCTTGGTAACATTCATCACAATATCCTTGATGTATTTCCAATTCTGCACATTGTTTGGCAAAAAGGCATTCATGACAAAGAGCTACTTTTCTTTCAAAATTCTTTTATAAGTTTTTTACTACTTTTCAAATATCAAAGTCTGGATGAGCAGTATTAAAAGATTCATCTAAGATTTGTTGTAAGATGGCTTCTTTTTCTTTAATGAGGCTTACTTGTTTTGTTCAAAGTAAGATGGTAATTTTATTGGAGGTTTATTCATAACTATATCTATCATAGTCTTGTTCTTCCATGGCTTTCTCTATGGTCTGAGTGTTTTCTTCTAATAAGACTTTAGCAAGTCAATAAATTCTATCTTGGTTCAAATTATACTAACTTCCAGCACTCTTGTTAGACTCAGTATAGTGTTTAATTCTGTTTCAAATTTCATAATTTGGGTTATATTGCAAATCTGAGCTAACTTTATAAGTATATATATGTTTTAATTCACAGAATCATAGGTCTTCTCATATACTTTCTAAGTAATGCATTTTTGTTTAAGGTTTCTAAATATTACATACTTTACATTGAACAAGGGTTTCTCTTTCTAATTCTGTTATATAATATTTATAAGTTTCTAGTTCATTAAAGTCAAGGCCTTTATAGTAGGTCTTGTAGCAAGCAGTACAAGCAAGTTGAATCTTTAGCTTGTATAGTTTTTCTGGTTGTTGCAGAGTAAAGCAAAGACAACAATAATGGGTTTTTCTTTTGTTATAATAGGATTGTCTTTTTTGTTCTACCAAGTTTTAATTACATCCACATCTAAAAGTTAGGTTATCTAATTTCAGTTAAGTGACAGGTTAGTTTATTTTTATATAGCCATATTCATTACAGCCATAGCATTTGTTTTTTGGACAGTCTTTGAACAGATGAGTGGTTTGTTTGCAATTCTTGCAAGCCAATTGTCTTCTTGGTCTGTTGGAACAGTTAGTAGATTGGTAACCATATCAATTGCAATGTTGGCATCTATTTTTAGGACAGTTTTTATGTATATGAGTAGTCTTGTTACAGATATAACATGCAGGGTGGTTCTTTTTTCAAGAGTATGTGGTCTATCTTTTATTATAATCTTTTTTCTTAGGAGTTATAAAGAAGACATAGGCTTCATATAGAGTTAAATATTCTTGCTTATATAGTTCAAAATCTTTTGAAATAGTGCAAATAGGTTGTTTTTCTCAAGGTTGTTCTTGTTTATAAAATGTATTAAGAACAATTTTTTATTCTTTTTAATAAATAGTATATTGAAAAGTTTTCTAGTTATAGTTAGCTTCTACTTTCTTTGACCAATTATTTCCTAATAGAAGTGAATAAAAAGTAGCAAATACAACTTCCACATTTAAGAGAATAAGTTATTCTTAAACTCTAATAGGTAAGTTTTTAATAATTTCTAGTAGTCTGGAGGTAATTCCAGTAATAGCAACAATAATGCTCTTAGATGGTTCTTCTATTTTTAATTCTAATTCTTTTACTGTTTGGTAGAAAATCATACTAACAGAAGCTCTGCTATCAATAATAGCAGAGTAGATTCAGTTTTAGATATTAATATAACATTTGACAAAAGTAATAGTAGAAGTGTAATGTGGTTTGGTAATTTTTTGATTCTTTGCTGTAATGTAAGTAGTAAAAGCAGTTCTAATAGAATAGTTGTCTAGCAATCTTTTCTAATTGTTAGAGTTTGGAGTAGTTTGTACTTTAGCTACATTTATATCTTGATAGTAGGGTGAAGGTAAGCAATTAAATCTTGGTTCTTATCTTTTTTGGCTTCTGTTTCTGGATCTGTTTCTTTCTGAATAATTTCTGTCTCTGGATCTGTTTCTGTCTCTTTGATAATCATTTTTTTGATTGTTGTAGTTTTTTCTGTTATTATTATTGCAATTATTATTGTTATTTCTACTTTCTTCAAAGTTTCTGTTTCTTTGGTTTTTATTATATCTTTTTTTACAATTTGCTATAAAATGTCCAGGATTACTACAGTAATAGCAAAAAGTTTTGTTTTGTGCAAACTTAGGTCTGGAGTTATTTTTTTTTCTGCAATATAAGCTATATAAGGTTATGAAGTTTGTTGAGTCTGTGATGTTAGTTGAGATTAGATTATAACTGAGTTAATATATAGTTGGGTTAGTTGTTTGATAATGTTATTAATATTATCTTTTTTTGAAGTGACTATTACTTTTTTTAGTTTTCAATATTTTGCTTTTTCAATAATTGCAGCTAAATTATTAAGAACTGCTGCTTATACAGGTATTGCATATTCAGATCACAATCCTTTAATAAAAAGCTATATAATAAAGTCATTTGAGAAGTCTTCATCAGGGTCTACCTTTTTTCTAAGCTTTTTAAACTGAGAAAATATATTTTAATAATATTGGTTCTTTGTTTTAGGTTAAAGAATTCTTGTTGCTATATAGCTTTCTTTTTGACTATTTTAAATTGTTTCAAGAAATGAGGTTTAAATCAAGGATTATTACCTTCATTATATGACTAAAAATAGTTATCTCCAAGTTCTTTAAGCCAATCTTCTGCATTGTTCTTTATATATGCTTAAGCAATTGCAAGTTTTCTAGGTTTAGTCCATCCATTAGCAATAGCAGCTTATTTAAATTTATTAATCTAGTTAACTGAATCTTCAGTTTCATTATCTTTAAATGATACAATTTTAAAAAGTAATTTCTCTGCAGCTCTTAAAGTATTAACTAGTCTATTCATTGCAGCAACAGCATTGTCTATAGCTTTTTTGTCTTCAGAATTAAGTTTATCAGTAATAGTTTTATTTGAGCTTTTTGGTTCTTCTTTTTCTAATAGAGGTTGTTTTTTTAAAATTTCTGTTTTTTCAGGATAGTTTTGTTCTGTTAATGAATTAAGATCTTTAATAGTTAAAGTTGTGTCTTCTTGAGTATAAGTTTTTAGGTCTCAGACAAAGTTTTCAAAATCAATAGGTTGATGATAATTAAATAGTATTTTAATAATAGGTTATATAATTAAAATTTCAGGATAATTAGTTGTTTCTGGTAAGTTAAAAGTTGAAAAGATGTTTTTTTCAGTTGTAATAAGATTTTTAGTTGTTGTAGATGAAGTTTCTTCTGGGCTTGATTCAATATTAGAACAAGGTAAAGAAGATTAAATCCTTTGGTTATAAATCTAGTAAATTTATTAACTGGTCTTGATGTAGTTAAGGTTAAAAGTTAAGAAAGATATGAGAGTTGAGTTAAAGTATAAAAGGGTTTTCAGGTAATTTTTCTTTCTTGTGATGCTCCTGGTTAAATAAAAAGAGAAGGTACTTCTATTCTTAGTAGGTTATTTGGTTGATAATAAGTATAATGTCTACTGATTTGATCTTTACTATATAGTACTAAAGAGCTAGAGCCTACAATAGGTATTGGAGTTCAAGTAGGGGTAATAACAGTAGTAATAGAATAAGTAGAAGTTGGATCAAATTCTTCTACAGTAATAACAGTTTCTTGTAGTAATTGTTGAGAAATAAATGTACTAGTTTTTTTCTCAGAACCTTGTACTGATTCTATTGCAGCAGTTTGTAAAGCTTCAATATATTGTTGGGCTCTAATTGAATCATTAATAAAAATATTAAATAAAGTTCTTTGGTCAGCAATAATTGATAGTACTGAATAATGAAAGTATATTCTTAAAAGATGCTTTGTACAATATCTTGAGGGTTAGTTATCTGGTTCTGATAATGACAACTAAAAATAATATTTCTAGCTGCAACTCAGGCAGCTGGCATTTAGCAGTAGCTAATCTTAAAAAATTAAAATAAGTAACTTTACTAAAAGAAATAGCTTGGTAGTCTTTAGAATACTAAGTCCAAAATGCAGCAAAGTGTCCATGAAGATTAGAAGGTAAATAATACTGTGGGCAAGATAAATTATTTGCAAGAGTTTGCAATATAGTTGTAGCAAGAGAAGAGTTTTTATTATAAATTTGTTGATATTTTTAAATATTTTCTAAATGAAATTGAGTGAGAAAATCTTTTATAAAATAAATTTTTTCAAAAAAAGTTAGTACTAATAAGTAATAAAATGATAAAATAAAATAATAAAATTAAGAGAATAAATCTAAAATAATAGTGCTAGCAAGTAAAGAATTCAAGTAATTAATTAAAAGTTTAAACAATTCAAAATATATTCATCAGCTGGTAAGTAATATTAATTCAAAAATCAAAATCAAAAATCAAAATCAAGATTATTTCAAAAATCAAAAATTCAAAGATAGAAGGTAAAAGCATAAACTTCTTCAATTCCAAAATACAAAATACAAATGCAAAATACAAAATAATTCAATTCAATTTGAGTTAGTAGAGGTATACCTAAAAATATAAATTTCAAGAATTTCAAAATGCTTTTTTACAATTGCTATTTTCAAAATAAAATCCTTTCTAGAGAGAGAATTGCTTTCTGAGGTAGTTTTCTTGAGAGAGGTTTCTGTTCCTTTCCTAAGATAAATTTTTATATTTCTGTTAGAAGGCACCAAAATATTACAGAGTTGTAGCCTTTTTGGTACAATTCAACTAAGTAACAAGGTTACCTGATACAGTAATTAACTATTGCAAATATATACAGAATGGAGGTGTAGTAGTTCACTTTACTACATAGCAGCAGGCAAATGGTTTGAAATAGTAACAGTATATAGATTAACTTTTATTAAATAAACATACAGTAACAATCTTGCCTATAGGAATTATTCTAAAGGAGGAATATTACTTTTATAAGTTAAAGATAAAGATAAAAGAGTTTAGGTTGAAATATAAGAACTTATAATTAGTAGGGAAGGAAGAAAGCTACCCTTTATATATCTTTTTACCTAGCAGGAATAGTAAGAATTTAAGCAATATTATTTGATATTGTACTTAGAATAATGAGGGTTCGAACAATATAAGATATTATTATACTTAAGACAATAGAGATTCAAATAATATTAAATAATACTGTGCTTAGAATAGTAAAGACTATGCAGAGGCAACTTAGGATATTGTTTATATCATTTGATATTCATGCTTAAAACACTTGGAACTTGTGTTTAGGCACTTGGATCTATGCAAAGGCATTTGAAATTTGTGCAAGGATACTTGGAGTTTGTGTGAAGACACTTGGAGTTCATGTTGGAGATACTTAAAATTCTTGTGCTGCAGCACTTAATACAGTAATTTGGTGCTAAGATATATGAAACTTGTACAGAAGTACTTGAGGTTTGTAAAACAATAGTAACATCACAGATGTTACTCAGTGTTATTTAGCTGTATCATATTTCTAATAGCCAATTAAGATCCTTTTATTTATCTACTATATAATATAACTATTGACTAACTAATGACTAATAATAAATATAATATAAAATATAATAATGAATATATATATAATTATTAATACTACTATATAATATACTATACTAAAATCTACTTTGTAATAGCAATAGGAAATTGTCATTAGATCTTGTATTATAGATTTATTTACATTACACAAAAAATATATAATAATAAAACAATAACAGACATGTGCAGGTTACCAAATTAGCATAGATATTACAAATCATATATTAATATATATAAAATTTTATATATAGATAAGCAAAATAACAAAGAAACTCTGAAAACCAATCAGAAGTATATAGATATAAATAGAATATAGAATTAATAAAATGTAGAAAAAGTCTATCAACAATCTTCATAAAAAGAGCATACTGAGCAATGAACAGAATATATAATGAATTGTTCTTCAATTAGTTAAATAGTATATATATAACACTAGACAGAAAAGATAAAATTATGACCATGCTTATAGAGCAAAGCTTAGCAAAAGTTGTACTATTAAGAAAAACTAGAGAATTAATCAAATAAGCAGAAAAATAATAACTAGAAAAGAAGCTTAACTTTACAGAAACAGATAAGAACATAATAATGATTGAACTTGAAAAAATTCAAGAACAAAAAAATAAAAAAATAGTACAATAAGAGATAGTCAAAAAAGAAGAAAAGCAAAAAGACAGATATGAGATAAAAAGAAAAATCAAAAGAAAGATAAAAGAAGACAATATAAGCAAAAGAAAACTATAAAAGAAGACTTTATTATAAAGAAAAAAGCAAAAATAAAGACAAGTAATAAAAGTATAAACCAAACAGAAGAAAAACTATCTGTACACAAAAAAGAATCAAGAAAAAAGCAAACAAAAGAAGTAGAACAAGAGGATATAAAAATAAATAATAAAAAATTAAGACAAGGTTTAATATTAAAAGAAAAAGAAAGACAAAAAAGGAAAAAGCAGATAGTAGAAAAAGAAATAGATATAGTAAAAATTTCATTAGAATAAAGCATATGAGCACCAAGCAAAAGAAACTGCAACAAAAACAACAGTATACTCTTTAATATACTGGCACATAATATGTCTAGAGAAATAGAAGAAGAATATATAAAGTTTATCAAATGGTTATTAAAAGACAATGAACATATTAAAAACATTAAAGAAACCTTTAAATAAAAAAATCTGTGAATTGAGATAAACTTTGACTGTGAGTATAGTAGAAACAAAGTAATATAAAGAATAAGTAAAAAAGAAAATAATTGGTAAGAATAATACCAAAAAAGGACAAAAAAAGAAGAAGAACAGAATAGAAAAAATATAATAATAAATATCAAAATAAAAAAAGTAGCATAACAGAATATAAAGAAAAGAGTTATAAAAAAGAAAAAATTAAAGAAGAAGAGGCAAAAGATATAAAACATATAACAATCTGGGACCTGCTAGCAGATATAAATAAGAAAAAACTTGAATACATTTATAGAAGATTCAAAAAAGCATAAATAACAAGAATTAAAAGATCTAAATACAAGGTTCTTATAATAATCCAGATAGAAGAATCAAAAGAAGAAAATATCCTTTGGTCTATATCAGTTGATAACCATAAACTAATAAGAGTAATAGAAAGAAAAGAAGATCATGAAGCAAGACAAAAACAAAGACAGTATATAGCAAAGTTAACAGAGCTGCCAAGTAATGCTTCAGAAGTCCTACTATTATAATGTTTAAGAAATAAAAGTGCAAAATTAGTATACATCACACCAAATAGAAATAAAAATCAAAGAAGAACTGCAATAATTTTATTTGCAACAGAAAAAGAAAAAGAAACAGCTTAATCAAAACCAATTATATATAACAACTTCTGTGTATTTTGATTAAATGAAAGAAAAATAAAAGTAAGAAAAAAAGAAGGTTCTCAGAAAAAAAAAGAAAGAAACTAGGACAGAATGATCTAAAATTTAAGCAGAAGATTTACAAAAATAGAAAAAGAAGACCTAGAGGATAAAAAAACTGATATAAAAAGAGAAAAAAGCTAAAACAAAAGTAGTCAAAACTCAAACAAGAAATATATAGAAATAAAAAATAATTCCTAAATACAAAATATAGTAGAATGGTTAAGTAATAGAAATGTTAATATAGGAAAAAAAGATTCATAAATACAGAACCAAGACCTTTTAAAAAAAATCCTTAAGAAATTAGAGAGACTTGAAGCATAACAAAACAAGGTAAAATAGAAGACAGAAAAAGACATTGCCAATCACTTTTAAAGGCATCACAGTTAAATTAATAAGCATAAACCAGAAGATTAGAAAGTTCCTGCATAGTGAAAAAAGAATTTTTAAAAAAAGAAATATAGATATATTTTTTGTCTATAATAAAAAATCAAGGAAAAAAAGAAAAAAAAAGTAGAAAATATAGAAACAAGACATAAACATCTGAAAAAAAATAGAAACAGAGAAAAAAATAATTAAAAATAACATATTACAACATCAACAGACTTAAAATCAGAAGATAGAAATTGAAAAACCTTTTAGAATAGATAAGAAAAGAAGAACTTACAATAGTAAAAATAATGGAAACAAATATTACAGAAAAAGTAAAAAAATTTTTATTGCATAGTTATAATATATAGTATAAGAATTATTGAACTAATGCAATAATAGACAAGAAAAAAGGTTCAAATATAGGAATATTAATAGATAAAAGATGAGAAAAACATGTAGAAGCAGTTAAAAAAGTTAGTGAATATATGCTAAAAGTGAGATTATATTTTAAACAACTAGAATTAGTTGTACTAGAAGTATATATTCTATTAAATGACAAATTAATAAATAAGAAAATTTAGCAAAGAATTATAAAAGTAATAACAAACAGGAAAAGATATACAGAAGTAATTATACTTGATAATTTTAATCACATAGTAGATAATGTACTAGACAGACAACATCTGCAAACATTAAATTACAAAAAACTGCCAATATTTAGCTGACTTAAAAGACAAAATTTTGTAAACTTATAAAAATCTGCATCTAACAAAAGAAGCATATACATGGTCAAGTTAGAAGATTATAATAAAAATAGATTATATTTGGCTATCAGAAACACTTGTGTCAAGTTTACAAAAACTAATATTAAGAAAGCAGAAAATTTGACAGACAATAATTATAAGATAATAATAACAGAAATATAGGTAGAACACATAATTACAAACAGCAGTAGAGCAGAAATTAAATATAAGAACTAAACAAAAACAATATATCTATATAAAGAAGCAAAACAAAAAGACTAAGAAGATTATACAAAAAAACTGCAAAACCAGCTAGAATGAAAAAGAGTGTTAAAACAACTAGAAAATGATAATATAAAAACAGAATATAGTACAGAAATACTAGACCAGATATAGGATGCAATAAAAGAAGTTATAATTAAAGCAGCAAACAAGCAAATCTCAAAGAAGAAAATATTCAACATTAAGTTAAATAGAAAACAAAAGTAAAAAAAAATAAAGAAACACAAACATATTATTAAACTCTAACAAATAATTAAGAAAGCAAAAAGTAAAAAAAAATGAAAAAGCTGAAACAAACAAACTCCAAATTATAGAAAAAGAGTTAGGAGCAACATTACTAAAATTATACAAGCAGTAGTCAAAAGCTTGGATAGATAATATTAAAGGCTGGCAAAAAATAATTAAAAAAAAAAAAGAGAAATAGGAACAAATATAAAGAAAACAGATAGAAGAAAACATAAACAGAAGATATGAAATAATTAAAACAGATCATGATCAAATAATTGCCAGCTTGCTAAATAAACTATTCAAAAAGATTGTTCTAGATAGGTTTATAATACAAGACAAAGAAGTTAACCTAATATTAAAACCAAATGCAGTTCTAAATAGTTTGGCAAATTATTTTAAAAACTAATTTAAGAAATGAAAAACCAAACTTAAAGAAATGACAAAAGAATGGAAAAGAGTATATAACCCAAAAAATTGGATCAATAAAGCCTAATATAAGAAATTAGAAAAAAGAATAAAAGAAAAAAAATAGAAAGAAATATTTAGAAAGTTTAAAGTGAACACAGCTTCAGGCATATCAGATATAAGCTACATATTAATAAATATGCAGAAAAGAGATTACAAAAAATTTTTAGAGCCTTTGCAAATCTGATTTTGAAAAAAAAGGATATACTAAAAAAGTAAAAAATCACACAAATATATCTAATCCCAAAAGATATTAATTGGAGTTATTATTTAAACAACATTAGGCCAATAGTATTGATTGAGATTTTTAGAAAAGTCATTACAATAGTAGTAACAAAAAGATTAGCCAGAGTATTTATAAAAAAAAACATACTCAAAAAGCCAAACTTTGCAGGTTTGCTAGATAATTCAACAGAGCAACTAATATATATATTAAAATTGATAATAGAGAAGATACAAAAAAAAAATAAAAAATTATGAATACTGTTACAAGATATGAACAAGGCATTTGACTCATTATACTAGAAAGCCTAGAATAGACTTTAAAAAGAATCAAAATTCTATAAAAAACTAGAAAATATATAAGTAATCTTTTTTGTAAATAACAACTCAAAGTTATTATGACTTATTATTTAACAAAAGAAATAATTGCAAAAGATGAAATAGACCAAAAAGAGGTAATTTCATTACTAATTTGGCATCTTTTTTATGATTCATTATTAAAAAGGATATAAAAAGATGAAATACTAGTTTATACAGTAGAACAAAAAATAACAAAACAAGTATATAGTAATAATGTTACAAATTATAAGCAAGTAGCAATTGCATATGCTGATAATACAACATGGATCATGAACAGCAAAGAACAAATTTTAAGAATTCTGAGCATTGCAGAAGAGTTTTTTAAAGCAAATAACATTAAAATAAATAGATCCAAATCAAAACTCATAGTAATGAATACAAGACTAAAAGAAAAAAAAAGAGAAATTACATTTAGCCATAATAAAATAAGGGAAGAACCCAAAAACAAAATTGTAAAGTCATTAGGAATCTGGCTAAATAGCAAAATGAGAGAAGCATTGATCTGTAAGAAAGCAAAAGGAATAGTCAAACAGTTAAAGATCTGAGATACAAAAAGATAACAATAAGCCAAATTATATATATAAACAATATAGTAATAATTCTTAAGTTAGGATATTTCTTACAACTAACAAAAAAGCTAGAAAAAATAATTGACAAAATATATCAACTATTAATATGCTTAGCTAAACATTAATGTAATATGATAAAAACATCAAACAACTGCACAATTGAGCATAAAGACTTAGGTAATTGCAAAACACTAAGCTAAAAAATAACAACAAAACAAATAAGTAGTCTCTTTTTAAGACTCAATAGACAAAATAGTATGGGTGAATTAACAAGACTTAGAATAGCTTAAGGATGCCAAAAAGCAGGCTTAACAGAAGACATTTGTGACAATAAAAGAAAAATAGAAGTTAAGAAGTTTTGGAAGAACAACTTAGTCTGTTAAACAATAGCTAAAGCAAAAAAAATAAGAATAAACATCAAAGCAAAAAAATCTTTATGAAAAGTTTATGAATATAATAAACAGATAAAAGATATATTAGAAACAAAAACATGAATAGCAAGCAGTAGCACAATAAATGAATAGGTTTTATTATATCTGAACCAACTTATAAATATAAAAGGTGACAACCTAATTATATAAAGACAGCTTAAGAGTCTTCAAGATCTGTTATGCAAAGGAAAAAAAACTAAATAGTTTAGTAAAATAGAGAAGAAGATGCTAAGAATACAAGCAAATAAAGAAATACAAGACTACTACAAAATAAAAAAATACAATACATAAGCATTAAAAATCAAGTAAACAAAGATGTCTGAAGACTGAAGGAAGAAAAAATAGATTATATATGGACTAAAACACAACTAGCAACTGAGTAAAGTAATTAAGAAAAAGAAAAAAAAGTGTTAGCAAAGCATTGGTCAATGTATATAGAAAAAGAGAAGACATTAACAAAATTAAGTATATGCAAAGGTTGTAAAAACAGTTCAGAACAGACAACAGACAAGTGTAAAGATAAATAAGACAAGACCACAACATGAGAATGATATCAGAATTACTAATAGAGAAAATTAACAATAAGATAAATACAATATTAGAGCAAATACTAAAAGACAGAATAATAGAAAATTGAAAAAAAAATAAAATAAAGTTACTAGAAATAAGAAAACAGAAGAATTAGAAGTAGAACTGATTAAAAAACAAGAATTAAAAACACAATTACAAATTAGTTAGTAGAGATATTAATATTATTACAAAGTAGATTGTTAATATAACATAGTATATTATATTATTAATAGTTATTATATATTTATTATTATATTTTATATTATATTTATTATTAGTTATTAGCATAGTTATTTTATTTTATTTTTTTTTTTAGTGTTAAGATGACCTCTTTGGTCCTAGCTTTTTATTAATACTTATATCAGGTATATGTTTTATATAGACATATCTATAATGAACTATTAGACAAGTGTACAACTGGCTACACATGTAACTTTTCTATATTACCTATTTAAGGAGTCTGCCTAAAGGTTTTCTACCAGTTGCCGTATCTAACACCCCTGCTTAGATATTTCATTTAAACCTTCTAATCTGATCCTAGTATTAATTTCACCAGATCACAAACCCAGATCTATTTACTTTTAACTATAGGACTATAATCCTTAGACTATTTTTATCCTCGAGATAAACCTATCAGAGTGAGCTATATTCTTTTTTACTGCTAACCTGGTTTGATGCTATGGCCAAGGCCAACACTTGCAGTTAGGGTTACTCTTAAACTACTATTACTCTTGTAAAGTTCATCCAAACTCTGGTATCCATTTTTCTGACTTCTTCTTTATCATTCCCTACTAGCTGCAACTCAGAACTAGCCAACTTCTCAGACTTCCAAACCAGATGACCCAGTATGGTATACTTATGTATCCTTTTCCTTTAGTGATTCTGGCAGCCTAGTTAGTTATATGCTCCTTTATACATCTTGTCATCTGGTTTATCTAACAGTTTTTATGAAGGTGTTTCATGGGCTTCTATTAGTCCAATGGCATTATCAAAAGTTTGTGCTACCTCTTTACTCAAGATTTCCAAATAGGTTTCTGTTTTCTTGGTTTCTTAACCTTCTATGCCCAGTGGTCTTATCATGGATTTGCACTAAAGCCTTATACAACACCAGTTTTTCACATTTCTCTATATATGTGTAATGTTATACTTCATATAGATGTCTCAAGCTTCTAATGTCAGGTGGGGCCTGATGGTATACCTAAGATTACAGATGCCCAAAACCTAACTGATTGGCAAAAGACAGTTACCATAACACAGATATAATTTTCAAAATTTATTGTTTATGAAAATTGAACCTTAGACCTGCTACTTGAGGATTGACAACCTATCTACTTCACTAGGTTGCCACATCCCATTTGCATAGTTATATTATCCCTTAGATTGTAGACTTTTGCAGGCAAATTTGTCTGCATAATTGTATTTTTTTGGCTCTGATTTACTTTTTTAAAATATTAAAGTATTTAAATAAAATTTGGTATAATAA
>CAJVQA010007336.1:0-13938 GCA_910591915.1 Cetraspora pellucida | reverse complement strand
TTATTTTTAAATATTATTATATCAAATTTTATTTATATATTTTAACATTTTAAAAAAGTAGATTAGAGCTAAAAAAATGCAAAAATACAGACAAATTTGTTTGTGTTGAGCTACAATCTAAAGGATACTATTTTTATTTTTATAAAGTTTATTCAAAGTTTAGTATCTATCTTTCTAATATTTTTTCTATTATCTCTTACTAATCACAACTTAGAATCAACAGACTTTTTAGACTTTCAATTCAGTAGCCTAATATAGTATATTTTAGTATTCTTTTTTTTGATAATTTTAGCAGTTTAGTTAGTTATATGCTTTTTTATACATCTTTGTTATTTAATTTATCTGTCTATTGTTATAAAAGTATTTCATATACTTTCATTATCTAATAGTATTATTAAAAGTTTTTGCTATTTCTTTATTCAGAAATTTCAAAATAGGATTTTGTCTTCCTAGTTTTTTAGTTTTTTGTATCTTTATAAATTTGTATTAAAGTTTTATACAACACTAGTTGTTAATATTTCTCTATATATATGTAATATTATACTTCATATAGATGCTCTAAGCATTCAACAATAAGTATAACCCAATTTGATGTACTTAGATTACAACTATATGAGGTCAACTAATTGATAGAAGACAGTTTTTATAATATAAATTAATTTTCAAATTTTATTATAAATGAGATTTGAATTTTAGACTTGCTATTTGAAGAATATTAACTCAACTACTACACTAGAATTGCCATTTTTTAAATTCTCTATTTAATTATTTTAGTTCTTATATTTATTACTTATTTACTTTACCAACTGCCTCAGTTAATACTAGTACAAATATACTATAATTATAAAGTTTTTAAAACAGTTTACTTATATAAAAAACTTTTAACTTTGTACTAAACCTACTAAAGCTTTTTGTATTTTATATTTATAGCTAATTTAGTATTACATTTTTATAAAATTTATTCAAATTTTAGTATTTATTTTTTAATATTTTTTTTATTATTTTCTACTAAACACTATTCAAAACTAATAGAATTTATTAAACTACTAATTCAAATAGTTCAGTGCAATATACTTCTGTAATTTTTTTCTTTAATAATTCTGGTAATCTTGTTAGTATTTATGTTTTTCTTATATATTTATTATTTAGTTTATCTGCCTATTATTTTAAGAATAGTTTATAGATTTATAAATTTTTATTAGTTTAATAATATTGTTAAAAGTTTGTATTATCTTTTTACTTAGAATTTTTAAATAAGTTTTTATTTTTTTTAGGTTTTTAGTCTTTTGTATCTAATAGTTTTATTATAAATTTATACCAAAGTCTTAAACAACATCAATTTTTAATATTTTTTTTTATATATATAATATTATATTTTGCATAAATACTTTGAACTTTTAATAATAAGTAGAACCTAATTTGGTATATCTAAAATTATATATATATAAATTTAACTAATTAATAAGATGATTATTATATTACAATTATAAAATTTTTTTTTAATGTTAAGATAAGTATATGTGACATAAAATTTTATTGATAGTATATATTGACTAGTATCTGTTAACATAACTGACACAAAGGCAATTATAAAAAGAGTATACAACTAGTCACTTATACAACTTTAGTCATTGTCTAATTTAAGTAGTCTACCTGAAAGTTCTATACTAGTTGCTATATCTAGGACCCATTTGTAGGTTCTTTATTTAAACACTTTGATTCTATATTCATTATACCCTACTAATAATTTCAGTAAACTAGTGAAAATATACCATAGTTACTAAGTCATACTTAACTTTGTACTAAACTCACTAAAGTGTTTTGTATCTTATACTTACAATTTACCTAATATTGCTTTGGCCTAAACCATCATTTGCAGTTAGGACTAATCATTAAACTACTATATTCTTATAAAGTTTATCTAAAATTCTAATACTCATTTTTTCAACATCTTTTCTATTATTCTTTACTAACTGCTACTTAGGACTGACAGGACTTTCCAAACTTCTAATCTAGATAGTCTAATATAGTATATCTTAGTATTCTTTTTCTTTAGTGATTCTGGTAATCTGGTTAGTTATATGCTTCTCTACATATCTAGTTATCTGGCTTATTCATTTATTCCTTTAAAGGTAGTTCATAGGCTTCTATTAGTTTAATAGCATTGTTGAAAGTTTTGTGCTATCTTTTTATTTAGGATTTCCAAATAAGTTTCTGACTCTTTAGTTCTTTTGCTTTTCATATCTAATGGTCTTATCATAAGCTTGCACTGAAGTTTTATGCAACATCAGTTATTAATATTCTTCTATATAGGTGTAACACTATATTTTGTATAAATGTCCTAAGCTTCTATTTGAAATAATGCAACTAAAAGTTACAGATACACTAATTCAACTAATTAACAGAAACAGTTATTATAATACAGACTTATTTTTTAAAATCATCATTTATAAGATTTAAACTTTAGACCTGTTACTTGAAGATTAATAATCTGATTACTTTACTAGGTTACTATATTTATAATTATAATTTTTAAAATTTATTGTTTATGAAATTTGAACACTAGACCTTTTACTTGAAGGTTAATAATCTGTTTATTTCACTAGATTATTATATACTTATTAATAAAAGATTTTATAATATATTTGTATAATTTTATTTTAAACAAGTTTATAAAAGTTTAAAAAATGTAGTAATTTATAGTAGTTGGTAAGTTGCTAACTTTTAAGTAACAGATCTAATTTTCAAATTTCATTTATAGCAAAATTTAGATATTATATTTATATTATACTAACTAATTCCTACTAATTAGCTGAATTTATATATTTGTAATCTTAAGTATACTAAGTTAGATTTTATTTAATATTGAAAGCTTAAAGCTTTTATATAAAATGTAATATTATATATATATAGAATTTGGTTTAGATCATAGATAAAGTTATTTGAGCTTTAATTTTTTCATATAGTTTTTATTTTATATTCTATAATCTTAGTATATCTTTAATATATAGTATATTAATATGTACAACTAAAATTACTAATAAAGATATGAGCAAGGCCTTACCTTAATATCAAAAAAAAAAATATATATATATAGAATAACTGATATTGCATAAAACTTTAATGCAAACTTATGATAAGATCAATAGATATAAAAGACTAAGAAACTAAAAAAATAGAAATCTATTTAGAAATTTTTAAGTAAAAAGATAATATAACTTTTAACAGTACTATTAGACTAATAAAAGTTTATAAATATATTTCAAAAAATTTTTTAGAACCTAAATAATAAGATGTATAAAAGAGTATATAACTAATCAAACTGTCAGATTTTACTAAAAAAAAAGAATATTAAGTATACTATATTGAACTATTTATATTAGTAATTTGGCAAAGTCTGGTTAATACTAAATAAGAGGATTAGTAAGAGATAATAAAAAAAAGATTAAGAAAATAGATACTGAAATTTAGATAAACTTTACAAGATAAAAATACTACATTATAACAGTTTAACAAATTATTTATAACTGTAACTATTAGTTCTGCTATAACATATTATATAAAACTAAATTAACTATATATAAGATATAAAAAGCTCTAGTAATAATGTTTTTGAGTATGCATTACATAAAATAAAATATAGTATTTTAAGAATATAAGTAAGCATCTAGAACCTTTTAACTAATATATATATCAAAAATTTTCTAATAATACAATGGAAATTACAATACAGATGATTTAAATAAGCAATACTTATAGTTAAATTACAAATATAATAGCTAGTATAAAACTATAAGCAAACTATTTAAATTAGATAGCAAAAATATATATGTGACTAATTATACTTTCTAATATAAAGTAACTTTATTAAGGACTTAACTGTGAGTTTTTATATCTAAAAATATTAAATAAAAAGCTTTAGTTTTAAAAAGACTAATTTAATATAAATATATATATATATTATTAAAAACTAAATTATATTGAATCAAAATAAACTAAACTAAACTAAATTAAACTATTAGTATTTTTTTTAAAAAAAATATTAATAATAAGGCCATGCTTCTAACTTTATTAAAATTCAATTAAAGTTTTTATAAAGAAATATTTGCTTTTAAATTACATATAAAAAATAAAAACTCAGACATATAATCTGCAATCTAAACCTACAAGAGTGGTCAAGACTCATCTAAATTTGGATTTGAGTAATAATATAAGAGAAAGTGATATAATATTTAATTTATTGAATAGTTCAAAGACCAATTTTAATAATAATTTGTAGTATTAAAATAGAAGGTAAAGGTAAACTAAAAGAAGAACTTTAAGTTAAATTAGTAAAAAATATGATTTGAGACTATGAAAAACATAAATATAGTATAGAATTCATATTTGTTTGTATATTTGTTGGTTTAAATAAAAAAGAAGTTTGATAGAAAGAATAGTAGCAGTATAATAAGAAATGAAAGTATTGTAAATAGTAAAAATAAGATTAGTAGAAACTAAATCAAATAAAATAAAAATAAAAGAAAATATATATGAAAACTTATGCAGTTTGAAACTGTTAAGTGTAATAATTCAGTATGTAATCAAAAACAAGATTGACAGATATATTAAGAGTAGTTATATTTAAAATATTATTAAAAGAATTAGAAATTAAGTAGTAAATTATTTAGATTAAAAGGCAAATAGTCTAGTAAAGTGAAAACTTATTTAGTTGCATTAATGACAGAAAAAAAAAAAAAAAAAGTTACATTTAGGAAGAATATAAGGAACAAAAAGTTTATTTGTGAGAATTTTAAGTTAGAAGGTTTTTAAAATAGATAAGTAAAAGTTGTGAGCAAAATTAAAGATTTTTTGATTGTTATTAATATAAAGCTATATAGCTTCTTAGATACAATAATAGATCATTGTTAAAAATAATATTAAAATAACCAAAGTGTAATAATATAAGCTTAGTATATAGTTCATTAAATAGAAATTTAATAAGAAATTTATCAATAAAAAAAGTATAGTTAAGATTATAAAGATTATTAACTAAGAATATTAAATAAAATAATATTTGGTAATTATAAGCAAGTTGATTAGCAAAGTTGTTAAATAAGTTATCTTAATGTACAGTAACTTTGTAAAAAGTAAGCTGGCTGTTATAAAAGTTGATTAAATTAATAAGAGTTTGCCAAATAGAGAAATATAGAGTATAAGTATAAGAAAAAATAGATGCTAATTGGCAAATGTTATAATATTTGGAAATTACTAATTGTAAGTCAGTAAATATATAAACAGAGCAGTATTTAGAAGCAATAATAATTGCTAAAAGAATAACAAAAATTTTAGCTTTAAAGAAGTATGACCAAAGCTTAAATTGTATCTAAAATAAGTTAATAGTTGTAGAATTGTCAACTTGAACTTAGTTTATGTCTATAGAGCATTAAGAGATACTAAGATCAATAATAGAACCATCAATATAGAATAAAATAGATAATAAGTTATAGTTTGAGCTAACAATAGTCTGAAGATTATTAAAAAATTAATATTATTTAAAAATATAAAATAGTTGTTGTAAGTTAATTGTAAGTGAAGAAGATAAAATATCTAAAAGATGTCAAAGGCTATTAGTATTTCTAAAAAGTAAATTATATTAGTTTTTATACTATTTGTAATATTTTATTTTATAAACTTAATATTAAATGCTTATTAAATATATATATATTATTTATATTAAAGTTTCTATTTTTGGACTATAATATTTTTATTTAAGTTTGTAGAACATGAATGCCTTTAGAGGCTCTCTTACATTAAAGGTTACAACTAGCCACATATGTACTTTTGGTGCCTAATTTAAGTAGTCTACTTATATATTACTATACAGGTTCTATATTAGATGCCATATTTGCAAGCCAATTATAGGTTTTGTTTATTTAAACTCTTTATATATGCAATTCTTTTGTATTATAAAAACATCTCAATGCACTGCTTATTTAAGTTTTTGATACTTATTAGTACTCTTAGAACTACTTTATTCTTAATAGAAGGCTTAATAGAGCTTGTTATGTTTTATACACAGTTGACTTAGTTTTATGCAATATATTATAGTTATCTAATACTTGCAGTTATAGAAGTTATTTGTTTAACTATTGTCTTATGCAAAAAGATAGATGCACTGATACATATGTCTTTAATAAAAAAATTTTTTTTGAAATTAATGTAATTATTTAAAATTTTTATTTTATAACTTAGGTCTTAAGATTTATTTTAATATAATTTTTATTAAGATTCTACACTTCTACAAAAAATTTTACTAATTATTAATTTCTTCAATTTCTTCAATTTTAGAGTTATTATTATACAAAATTGTATTGTCATCTAAATTTCTATATTTTTTTGCTTTTTTAAGTGATTTTCTTCAAAATCCAACTATAGTTTTAGAGTTAATCTTTTATTTAAATGCATACAATAATTTGTTTTTAATAGTAAAAAGATTAGAATGTAAACTAGTTCTAGCAATTTCCTCTTTTACAATTGCTTAGATTTCTTTAATAGGTTGAAGCTTGCAATAATACAAAAGAATGTAGTATAAGTTATAATTATACTTAACAGCTATTTGATTACATGCATAAGGTACTTTGGTCTTATTTTGTTTTACTAATTCATATAGTTCTGCTTTACTAGAATGTTCTAAAATATTAATACACTTTGATATTAATTATGCAATTAAATCATCTTTTTTTGAATTTAACAATGTCACATATTTGACTAAATATTTATAGTATTAAGCTCCATCTATATGAATATCCACAGATCCATATTGATTGTAAATATTCACACAAAGTTTGTTAAAAAGATTTTTAAAAATATTAGTATCAAAATTGTCATAATAATTAATATTATCAGTTACAATATTAGTATTATAAATAACATCAGAAATTTTATTCTATTTATTTGTATTTTCTTATTTTCTTTCTTTTAAAGATGGTGGTTTAAGTAATGAGTTACATAGTAAAATAAAATTAGGTACAATTTCACCATCAACTTTATTTGTATTACAATTTCATATTACAATAATAGCATTGAATATAACAATTAAAGAACTATGTTCTGGCAAACAAACAACTTCATGATTTGGTATCTATGTATGATTTGAAATATAATAAAGGTGACAATAAGATTTATTCAAAAAAACATTCAGCCTAGTTAGAACATCATTATTATCTTGCAAATTATTAAACTATTTTTTTAAATAGCAGCTTCAAAAAGCTATATTTGCAAATAATTCATGTAAGATATTTTGATATTTACTATAACCAAAATAATAACTCAACTGATATAATGTATAAAATAATTGCTATTTTGAAAAAATATAGTTTTCTTCTTTTAGCTTTTGCTATAATATTGTTGTTGAAGTAGGAAGTCAGAAATATTTATAAAGACAACTAAACTATGTATAACTTTTGTAATATTAGAGTTAGATTTTTTTTTTGGTTGGCTAATTTTTTTATAAGCTATAAAATTTTCATTATCATTTTTGTTTCACTTTGCAATTACTTATACAACCATAGCTTTGCTAATATCCAGAACCATAGCAATTTGCTTGTATAGGTTAATATTTTGAAATTAATTCTAATGTTGTTAAGCATCAAAAAAGTATTAATAAGCACTAATAATCATTCTTTTTTTATTATTAGTTAGTAGAAGATTTTCTTATTTTAAGTTAGTTATGAAAATAAAAATAATTAAATAAGTATGAAAAATTAAAGTTCAAAATAATTTCTACTTTTTATATAATTCAAAATTTTTATATAACTTAATTTTCAGATTATGTATTAGAAAAAAATTTCAGATAATGATTTTTATGTATCTATTTTTTTGCATAGACAATACTATATTATATTATTTATATCTTTGTAAAGTTTATTATAACTACCATATCAAGAGTATGACAACTTAGTAAAGTGAACAGGTTGTCAACCTTCAAGTGACAGGCCTAAAGTACAAATTCTAATAATAGTAAAAATTTGCAATGATTTTTGTATTATAATTAACTGTCTTCTGTAATTAGTTGAAATTAGATACCTGTAACCTATATTATATCAATATGACTGAAAAGTCTAAATATTTATACAATATTGTATAAAGTAACACAAACTGATACTGGGTGGTGTGAATCTATAATAAGTTCTTAAACTATATAAATTATAGAAACCAGATAAGAAGATAGAAGCCTACTTGAAAAATCTGAGTAGAAAAGTAACCCAAACTTTTAACAATACTACTGTAAAGACTAGATCTATAAAATAGAACTAAAATTTGTAAAGCTAGATACAAAGCTAACTTTGAAAAGGACTGAATAAAACTAACCAGACTATCAGAATCTGTTCTAAAAGAAAAGGTTATATGTCAGAAAACATGTAAACCAAAGATGTATAGTTATGATTTGTCTTTCTGGACTATCTGATTTGGAAGCTTGATAGAACTTGAATTGAATATCAAAGTAGTAAAGATATGTTGTAAAGTTAGTACTAAAGTTAAAGTAAACTCTACAAAGACATAGTAATTTAATAGTATGTTCTAACTGCAAGTATTAGTCTTAGCCATAGCAATACTAGTTTAGTTATAAGAATGAAATACAGAAAATTCTAAAAGGTTTAGTACAAGGTCAAAGGTTCTTTATATGAGTAAACTGCTTTAAAGACTTAGTGGCTATAGTATATTTTCATCAGCATCAGTCAGGGTCATTAGTAGATAGAGATAAGTAGGTAGATACATGAACTAGAGTGTTTAAATAGAAAACCTACAAGCAGATTCCAGGTATGGCAGCTAGTATAGAACTTTTAAGCAGACTACTTAAATTAAACAATAATTAAAGTTGTATAAGTAGCTAGTTGTACATTTTTTCTATGCTTGCTTTCTGTAGTTATAGTGCAACTATTAGCCAAATATATTATTAATAAAATTCTGAATTGCAAGTTTACTTTAATATTTTTTAAAAAAAAAACTACTATATTTATCTTTTTAATATCATTTTTATTATTCTTTATTAGCCATAACTTAGAACTAAAAGACTTATCAGATTTCTAATCCAGATGGTCCAGTATAGTATATCTTAGTATTTTTTTTCTTTAGCAATTTTAGCAGCCTAGTTAATAATATGCTTTTCTATATATTTTGTTATTTGGTTTATCTATCTGTTCTTATAAAGATGTTTTATAGATTTTAACTAGTTTGATAATACTGTTAAAAGTTTATATTACCTTTTTACTTGAGAATTTCAAATTAAGTTTTTAGCTTCTTAGTTTTTTAGTCTTCTTACACCTAGTGATCTTATTATGAGTCTGTACTAAAGTCTTATATAACACTAGTTTAAATATTCTTTTATGTATATATAATATTATATTTTATATGGATGCTCTGAGCTTCTAATAATAGATAAGACCCAACTTGATATATCTAAATTATAGCTATATAAGGTCAACTAATTAACAGAAGATAATTATCATAATAACTAAATATATATTTAACAATAACTGTTAGAATTAATATATTAAAAATTAAAAAACAAATATTTTTATATCTTATTTTTTTAATATTTTTAGATTTTTTTTAAAAATATTTAAATTAAATTAGCTAATATAAAACTTTTATAAATATTTATATTTTTTTATTTATATATATTTAAAAGTATAGCTCAAATTTATACTGACTTACAATTAGTTATTTTGAAGTTCTACAAACTCTCTACTTAACTTAACAATTCTAACAAACTCTTTAAATTTAATACATAGTTTTTATGATACACTTTTCTCAATATTATTAAATCTTTTAACTTAAACATCAGCTTCTACAAAGTCCAGACTTATACAGACAATACTTTTAATAATATAGCTAATTCTTTAGCAAAACAATACAATTTTTCTTTGTCTTTAATCTTTTAATATACAAATATTTACAATTCTTTTCATATTTTACAATGAGAACAAAATCCTGTTAAGCTTCCTACTAGACATTTTATCAAAAATATTTACAAAGCTCATATATTAGCAATGTGGTTATCACAAAAAAAAAACAATAAATAAGCTCATATTAATTATTACATAGACTGAAAATCTATATAGTTATATCTTAATCATAACCAAAACTTTTATCAAATTTTATTAGCTTTAAACTTAATCAATCCAAAGCCTTTAAAGTCAAAGCTTTACTAAATGAACTACCAACATACTTTTCTTTTTACAATATCTATTCAGCTATCTTCACAAATTTTAACTGCTTTCAGTATAATCTTTCTAACTTTTACTTATATTGGCTAATATGCTCTAATTTTTCTCTTATTACAAATATTATTAACTCATCAGTTTAGCATATTCTATCTAAAGCAGATTTTAATTTATTTACTATTTAGTTATATGAACTTATTCATAAAATTCAAAACCATCCCTCATTTAACTAAATACTATTTTAAGCAAACTTTTTTTATCTTGACCTTACTCTTAAAGGTCTTATATCCAAGGCCCTAATCAAAACAATTCATAATTACAACATACTTATTAAAATAGTCTCACAAACTATTATTCAAATATTTCTTAATATTAATGATTAAATCTATAACCAAATATAGAAATCTTATTGTATTGACTTCTCTAACTAGAAAAAAAATAATAATATTACATCTTTCCAAACTTCTAACAATTACAATATCTTACAATAAACATAACAAACTAAACATCATAAAAGATCATATACAAACTATACATACTTATATCTATGTAGAATAGCAGATTAACTACACTTATATCTTAATACCTATCTACTGATTAGATAGGCAATTAAAAAAATCAATATATGATTGATATTCTGAATTAATCATAGCACTTCTTACAATCATATTCTAACATTACAAATCTAAGTAAGCTTTGATTACCATAGTCAGTTTAGGTTACAGATAAAGTTATCTAAGCTTTAATTCTTGCATGTAGTTTTTATTTTGTATTTTACAATCTTAGTATATTTTTAATATATAGTATATTAATATGTACAACTAAAATTACTAATAAAGATATAAGCAAGACCTTACTTTAATATCAAAAAAAAAAAATTTAGAAGTATGATGATCTAGTGAAGTAAACAGGTTGTTAACCTCTAAGTGGCAGGTCTAGTATTCAAATTTCATGAATAGCAAAATTTTAAAAATTATATCTGTATTATAATAATTGTATCTTATGATCAGTTGGATAAAAAAGATGATCTGTAATTTTAAAAACATCATCTTAAATAGAAGTTTGGGATATTTATGCAAAGTATAATATTATATATATATAGAGGAATATTAATAACTAGTATTGTATAAGACTTTGGTACAACTTATTTTTTTTTTTTAAATATTAAGATAAATACTTGTGACCCAAGATTTTATTGATAGTATATTTGGCTAATAGTTGCATTATAACCACAGAGGGCAATTATAGAAAAAATATACAACTAGCCACTAATACAACTTTAGTCATTGTCTAATTTAAGTAGTTTATCTGAAGGTTTTACACTAGCTGCCATACCTGAAACCCACTTGTAGGTTCCTTATTTAGCTACTCTGTTTCTATATTCATCTACCTACCTCTTCCTACCAATGATCTTGGCCAATACTGGTAAAAATATGCTATAGCCACTAAGTCTTTAAAGCAGTTTACTCACATAAAGAACCTTTGACCTTGTACTAAACCTTCCAGAATCTTTTGTATCCCATTCTTACAGCTGACCTGGTATTGCTATAGCTGAAACTAACACTGGCAGTCAGAACATACCATTAAACCACTATGTCTTTGTAGAGTTCACTTCAACCCTGATACTGACTTCACAACATATCCTTACTACTTTGGTATTCAATTCAAGTTCTACTAAGCTGCTATTCCAGATAGTCCAGAAAGATAGAATGAAACTATTTCTCTGGTTTACATGTTTGCTGACATGTACCCTTTTTCTTTGAAACCTGGAAATTTCAGTAGTCTAGTTGGTTCATCCAGTTTCTCCTCAAAGACTGGCACATTTGCTCAGTTTCACAAGTTCTAGCTCTGTTTCATAAGTTTAGTCTTTACAGTAGTACTGTCAAAGGTTTGGATTATCTCTCTATCTAGATCTTCCAAGTGGGTTTTCATCTTCCTACTTGGTTTTTGTGATTTACATAGCCTAAGAACTTATCTTAGGTTCACACTGCCCAGTACCAGTTTGTGTTCCTTTGTACAATATTGTACAAGTACCTAGTCCTTCCAGTTATGCTGATATGACACAGGTTATAGGTATCTTATCTCAACCAATCATGAAAGACAGTTAGTCATAATACAAAAAAAATTGCAAATTTTTATCATCATTGGGATTTGAACTCTAGACCTGCCACTTGGAGGTTGACAACCTATCTACTTTACTAAGTTGTCACACTTCTTTTGGTACAAAGACCATTAAACACATAATACTAAGAAACTAAAGTACAAAAACTTACTTAAAAATTTTAAGTAAAAAGATAATATAAACTTTTAACAGTACTATCAAATTAGAAAAAAGCTTTTAAAAAAAAATAACTAGAATGGATTAAATGACAATATGTGTAGAAAAGCATATACCAACCAGGCTGCCAGAAATTATTAGAGAAAAAAGATTTTAGAATACTATACTAAGTTATCTAAATTAGTAGTTTAAGAAGTCTTGTAAGTTTAGAAATAAAAGATAGAAGTTAAAAAAGAAAGATATTAGAATTTTAGTAAACTTTATAAGGGTATAGCAGTTCAATAGTTAGCTTTAACTGCAAGTAATGACTTAGATCAAGGCAGTACTAGGTTAGTTGTAAGTATAAGATACAAAAAGCTCTAGTAGGCTTAGTACAAAGTTAAATATGACTTAATAATTATAGCATATTTGTAGTTAATTTGCAGTTAATAAGGTAAAGATAAATATAAAAACTAGAGTGTTTAAATAAAGAACCTACAGATAGGTTCTAGATATAGCAACTAGTATAAAATTTTCAGACAAATTACTTAAAATAAATAATAACTAAAGTTATATGAATAGATAGTTGTATATTTTTTTTATGATTGCCTTTGTAGCTATTATACACAATAGTTATATGCTACCAGATTACTAATAAACTTTTAGGTTACAAGTACTTACCTTAACTTTAAATAAAAAAAATATATATATTTTAATATTAAAATAAGTATTTGTGATTTAAACTTTTATTGATAATATGTTTCAGCTTTGTAATTATATTACAATAGCTATAAAGACCAACTATAAAAAGAGTATACAACTAGCTATTTGTATAACTTTAGTTATTATTTAATTTGTCTGAAGATTTTATACTAGCTGCTATATCTAAAACTTGTTTGTAAATTCTTTATTTAATGTTTTAGTTTTTATATTTATTTAGTTATTTATTTTATTAACTGCTTTAGTTTTCACTAATACAAATATATTATGATTTTTTTTTTTTTTTTTTAAAGTGACCTTTTTGGTCTTTTGACTTTTATTAATTACTTATCTGTATTGTGGTTTAATGAACCACTACAGAAAAGCATATAATTGGCTACACATATAACTTTTCTATATTATCTATTTAAGAAGTCTGCCTAAAGGTTTTTTACCAATTGCTATACCTAACACCTCTGCTTGGATGTTTTACTTTAAACCCTTTGAACCTATAATCTGTATTAACTCACTGGGTTATACCCAAATGCCTAAATTATCATCTCAACCTTAGAACTAATTTATCCTTAAGATAAATCTTCTAAAGTCTTTTATACTTATTTTTATTGCTAACCTAGATATTGCTATAGCAAAATTAATATTTGCAGTTAGGGCTTAATTATTTTTTTTATTTTTTTTATTTTTTTTTTTTTTATTTATATAATATCAAGTAGGAAAATATAGTAATACATGGGTATATCAATTGGATATAAATGT